>JAIUZE010070638.1:0-117621 GCA_022085475.1 Heliosperma pusillum | reverse complement strand
AATATCTTGATATTTAATTTAATTAACTTAATATCTAATTAATTATCTTATTATAATAATAAAACCCGAGTCAATTCCGTAACAACCATTTCAAAACCCGACTCATTATTTTCTCTATAAACACACGGCCCTCACCACACTTACTCACTAACAACTTTTCATTTTACAATAAATCAAATTAAGATCAAATTAACACTTTCTTTAATCGTTCTTCATTGTTCTTCGTCGTTCTTCATCGTTCTTCGTCGTTCTTGAGCAAAATCGTCATAAAACCTTCATTTCTTATTCAAATCCGTTCTAACTTATATTTCTAGAATCTCCTCTTCGCTCTCCATCTTCAAGTACGGTTTATTTTCCCCAATTCGACAAAATGTTTTTCAACAACTTTAATTATGGAAAATCAAGTTTTAATTCTACACAATATTATTCTTGTCATTTCTTATAGGGGAAGATTTTGAAGACGAGTTGGTGACTCGTATATTTTGGGTGAGGATTAGTAGACGGGTTTCTTATTATATACTTCTTATTTTGGTGCTAATTGGTTTTGCTAGCTAAGGTAACGATTCCGAGTTACTCGACGAATATATGTTACATAGCTTTTGTTTCTTTTGTTTTTGGTTCATACTTTTAGTTTTTGTTCATGTTGTTGTTATTTATGGATTTTTGGTAGTAACATGATAAGTAGTTGTTTTTATCATGTGGTATGAATTTATAACAAGTTTAGTGTTCTTGACACATTTTTATGATTTGTCATAATCATGATTTTTGTATGATGGATGGTTAAATTGGTTGTTAAAAAATGGTTGTTTGTTAATTAAAAACATGTTGGAAATAATTTGTTGTTGGATGTTGTTGAAGCCGTGTATGGGGCTGGAAAATCAGCCCAAACTAGACCCAAACAAGGCCGGTTCAGGCCGGTTCAGGCCCGGTCCAGACCGGTCTGGGTTGGTCCATGGTGGGTCCGGGTTTTGGTCTTTGAGTTTTGTCGATACTTGATTGTTATGTTGTTGTTTTGACGGGTTTTAATTATGTTAAGCATGCGGGAAAATATTAAGAAACGGTGTTAAAATTGACGACCCAAATCAGGCCCAACCAGGCCCGTGGGCCCAGTCCAGGCCCATGAAATGTCACGGCCCAAAATCAGCCTGTGGGTCCCACTTTGGACTTGTGACGGTTTTTGAGTTTAATGTTAATTTATCGTGTTTTGTAATATTTAGCAAGTGGGAAATGTTAATAAGTAAAATATTTAATTAAAAGGTTTTTCATAAAAAAATAGTATTTCTCACGTGTTAGAAATTATAATACGAGATCGTAGTTTAATTTGATATCCTTTAAGTCAAGCGGGTTTTTAGTATCATTTAATAATTCACATGTTAGAAGTTTTAATAAAATAACATGTAATGAATATGATGATTTTTATGTTGAAGTTTATGTGGTAAAGACTCTGTTTCTAGCCGGTTTGACCAAACGGGGTTGGTCAAACTAAGATCTAGTCAGCCCCGTTTTGACTGATGACCCGTCGCGGGACTCGGGTCGGGGATTTGTCTTCAAGTAAGGTTTTAGTTAATTATTGAATTAGCCTTAGTAGATATGAGGCGATATGATATTTGATTATGATTTATATGCAATTAGTCACATGATAGGATGTTTTTCCCGTGACTGTTTTATTATATGGTTGGTGTCGTGTTGACTAAGTACCCATAGAGAATTATGAGTATATGGGGTCTTGACCATTCTAATTCTAAATGAGTATCTTGGACCATGACATTGATAGGCCCGTACTATCTTTAACGAGTATATAGTTCACAGCTTGATAGCTTTTGTGTCCCGGCCTGGGGGGCTTATCTCCAAGTCGGGGCATGGCATCCTAAGAGTTCCGCTTTGGGAAGGGAGCCAGCTTAAGTACTAGCCATCTCTGCTTAGGGGGTCGCCTAGCAGAGTTTCTTGTGTACGGTTATGTCATGAGACGGGGAGTGGAATAGCTGTTGTCGCTAGGGCTGATCAGTCTAGGACTAGGATGTTTTCCTACCTTGTGGTATAGCCTCGAGTTACAGATGACTATTGGCCGCCCTAGGAACTTATGCCTGTTTATAGAAGTATTGGTCTTTCATGTTTGTATGATTCTATGAATCTTAGAAGGTGAGATGCAAGCCGGCTAAGGTTGATAGAGTTTGGATTAACGGTTGTTATCTGATTCACATGATATTATGTTTGATTAGGGTTTGAGGGTATCATGGCCATGTTAACGGTAACCTCTGCGCTAGCATACCAGCTTCCCTACCTCGTATTACAGATTATTATCGGATTCACATGATAGCTTTCATATGCTAGGTTATATGTTAGTTATTTGTTTCATAACATGAAAATCATATCGTATATGTTAAGTTTTGTATTTTCCATATACATTGCTTTTATGTTATTCATGTTTAATTAAACTCGACATTTCGTGGCTGGGAGAACTCGGAGTTACTCCCCACTGACTGTGGCTTCCGTGTTTATATTTAATGCGGTTGGCAGGTTTGTGATGCATAAATTGGGTACATTGACGAGCTAGCGAGCGAAGTATTTACCTTGGACCTATATTCGGTTCGTAGGATTGTATATTATTATACACTCTTTTATTTCCGTATTTATACGGGAGATATGTCTCCCGTTTCAGATACTTTTTATTGTATAATATTATTTCCGTATTTGTTATGAACCTTTTATTTAAGACACCTTCTTATGATGAATATATTTAATAGTAGGTTCCGGTTTTAAAATGTACCGATTTTCACTAAAGTGAACCTATTAGAAACGTATTCTCATCTTTTATTTATTTAAATTATTTTTTTTCTTTCCGCAAATTTGAGGGTGTCACAAAAGGGACGGAGCAAGGTCCATTAATTGCCTTATAGCGGTTATGCTATTAGCGTAGTTTGAATAAGGGTCGTGACTTTGTTCATTCTTACTCGAGACGAGTAAGGGTTTGGTTTGGGGGAGATTTGATATAGTGTCATTTCACCCTATTTTTTCGTCTTCATTTATCCCATTTTCTTTGCCTTGGATGGTCCCGAGGAGAGATTTTGTGTGTTTTATATTCCTCTAGTACTTTTCTCGCTTTTATCTTGATTTTGTAGGTGAATCGTCACTTGAGACGGTTTCTACCTCATTTTGTGTGACCAAGAGGATAATAAGCTACATGGAGGACCAACGTAATACCCTAGACAATCCCACGCACCTTGGAGGCCTTAATTGGCGTGCCAAAGTCATCACGAGTCAAGGAAAGCCAAACCGAGAAGAGTGAAAAAGACTCACTAGTTTCACTCTAATGACACTTTGGTCACTAGAGGGAAATAAGTATCTCCCATTCTGCCAATGTCGTCACGGCAGTGACACAGCCTGTCACGGCAGTGACACATCCCGTCATTGTAATGACAGCGCCCGTCACGAGCATGACACCCATGTCACGGCCGTGACGTGGGTCAAGGTCCAGCCTTCACGAGCGTGACTTATATGTCACGCTCGGGACACTACCGAGGCCCATTATCTTTCTTATTCCTGTCTCTCCTCTTTTGTAAACCTATACATACCCCCTCTTATGTAATTAGAAGGCACGAAACCCTAGATTTAGATTAGAGATATTTATATTAGATTAATCCTTTAATTAGTTTAATCATTCTTCTAATTTCTTCTTAATTAGTTATATATGTAGTCTTGTAATCGGGTTTTTCTTGAGTTTATATGGAAGATTGGTGACAAAGTCTTCTCCTTTATTCAAGATTTCCTATTTATTTATTTTAATCTCATTTTCTACTTAGTTGGTAACTTTCTTAATCCCTTTCATTTACTTTTTATTCCTTGTTTTATCTCACTACTTCTTTTATTTTACTATGTCTTGTCTTAATTTCACATCTTATTCCTCCATATTTCTCATGTTAAGTAGTGAGTACTGACCTTGCTAGGGTTAGTGGGTGATTATGGCTATGATTAGAGGTAGTTTATGCTTGTTTAGTCTTATTGTTAATTAATGGTCTTATTTCCAACTCTTGCACTCCACATGTTCGATTAAATGCTTGTTTGACAACTTGCTTGTTTCTTCACTTGTTATGCATGCTTATAAGATCTAAAACCTTAACTTATGCTAGAATTTGCTTGTTTGTTTGTAGACAGACCTAGTATATGCGAGAGCTAGCTGGTATCGGCTTATGGTGGGGTCGTTAGATCGAGAGACTCGATTCGCTTGCCAAATAGGACCCCAATCGACTTAGATTCGACTAAGAGATCCCTTAGTCACCCATATGAACTCAATTTATC
The DNA here is from genome assembly GCA_022085475.1 of Heliosperma pusillum. Lineage (NCBI taxonomy): Eukaryota > Viridiplantae > Streptophyta > Magnoliopsida > Caryophyllales > Caryophyllaceae > Heliosperma > Heliosperma pusillum. Next base: position 113,325 of record JAIUZE010070638.1, on the reverse strand, counting down.
ATAGTCCCCTTTATTTGATATTTATTCATCTCAGATTAGCTATATTTCCAATTATTGCATTTATTTTATGTTTTAGTTTAGTCTCAAATCTATTTCTATATCGTGACACCCCTTGAGCATAACTAGCTTAGATTTTTCATATCGAATACCCACAGTCCATGTGGACCGATCTTGACTTGCCACCATGCTAAATCTTGTTTTAAATATTATTTGACACTCAAAAGCGACGTGTGTCATCTTTTCAACAACCTTTTCAACAATTTAGATCATCATCCCAACACGGCTCTTCCGGCGAAGGATCATCGGCCAAGTCAATGGAAAAACCCCATACCACACAAACCGTAGATGAGTTAACCGAGGAACCTACTGACCGTTGGTTCAGTGGGGGAAGAAATGATACCCATGAATAAACGAGGTGAGACGAGTTAATGGTGGACTGTTTTTTTACAGAAGTAAGGATGAAAAAAAAGGGCAAAATGTAGATTTTGTCACAATGCGTATAGCGCAGAGTAAATGTTTTACTATTCACCTTCTTCGACACATGAAAAAATGTAAACCAATTCAAGACGCTAGCCAAACTACCATGGACCATTTTTTGTCGAGGCCCCAATCAACTCAATAATATAACTATATTTATAAAGAAAGTACTAGGGAATTATCTATAATGATTATTCAAACACATAAATCGTTTGCTCTCGTTGAGTATCCTTCATTTAACAGATATGTTAGAACTAATCAACCACAACATAGAGAAACGAGTAGGAGAAGTTTTCAGAGTAATAATTCCATGCTACAATATGTTCAAGAGAAACAAAATCTTATATGAAAGTACTAAATGTAAAGTTAAGTTTAACTGCTGATGGATGGAACTTAGGGAACAAATATTTTTATATATACATTACCGTTCATTGGTTAGATAAGGAGTGGGTTTTACAAAAACGAGTAATTGAATTTTCAAGATTAGATTTTTCTCATAACGCTCTTAATATTTAGAACATTATGATGAATGACATTAACAAATTTAGACTTGCAGATAAAATTTTGGCCCTTACTTTCAATTATGCATCTACCATGACTTATGTTGCATTATGCTAAAAACTAGTTTACACCAATTATTTTCAGATGAGGAATTATTACATGTTACATGTGCATGTCATATACTCCCTCTTATCCAATCCAATGTACCCGTGGGGCCGGGCACAAGTTTTAAGAAAAGGGCCTCACAAATGGTAAAAATGTCATAAATAGCCCTTAGATTTAAATATGAAAATTGTCCAAATGGTTGTTATTTGATGGCATTTTATGTAATTAAATGGATGTTGAAGGATAAAATGGTCTAAGTATTACCAAAAAAAGGAAATGTGTACATTGGAATGGATTGTCCAAAAGAGAAAAGTGGATACATTGGATTGGATAGGAGGAAGTATTAAACATGTATACACGAGATGGTCTTAGTACTTATAGGATATCATGTTAAATTTAAAAATTTTACTTTACATTTGAACACGACGGGGTGGAGGCATCAAGAATAGCGTAATTATGTTAAAGAAAAGGGTATTAAGTATATCAAATTTCCTGCTGAGAATAATACTAGATGGAATTTTATATTTATTATGTTGCAACGTATATAATATAAACAACCTCTTAATATTTAGTGGAACCATACTTTTCCTACTAACATGATACTTAACGAGGATTGAGAAAATATGGAAATGTATGTTAATTTTTGAAGTCCTTTTAACGATGCAACTAACTCATTTTCCCATGTATATAAAGTAACGTCTCATTATCTTCTTGCAAATCTTCTTCCTATTGCCCAACTTAATTCACAATATCGTGGTAACCCGTTTTTACAAGTTTTTTCCCAAAGCGGAGGAGAAGTCGCTCAAATATTGGGAAAAAATTTCATATGTCTTTGTTTTTTGTATTATTTTAGAACCTAGGTGGAAATTTGGCGATGCTATTGGATTAATTACTCCATATCAGGAACAAATGGGTGTTTCTTTTGATGTATAACCATATAAAGACGAGCTTAGAACTGTATTTTTTAACCTTATTTAATCATTATAAGTCTATCTTTGGTAATGCAACTCGTGTTTCTTCTCGTCATAATGCAGGTAGTAGTGGGGGTGCTTTTCAAGGAGTGTCCATTAATGCTCTTCGTTGTTTAGTAAGTTAATTTCAACCGAGTCGACAACAGTATGCCCCATCATTCGACTTCGCCGAGTATCGCATGTACATTAACTACGATTATATGCGGAAATTTGCCAATGACGAAGAGGCAAATAGCCTAAATCTATTGAGTTGGTGGCAACATTAAACTAGCGCTCTTCCAGTGATGTCGACAATGGCGAAAGACTTCCTAAGGATTCTAGTGTCTTCCGTTGCTTCCGAAAGTGCTTTTAGTGCTTCAAAAAGGGTATTGGATGAGAAACTAACTAGACTAAGATCTGATACCCTTCAAATGTGTGAGTGTTACAAGGATTGGATGTCGAAATTCAGAGGCAAGGAGTAGTAGATCAAGATAGCGACAATGACTCTGACCAAACAAGTACCGAGTCACAAACAAATGTCCCACAGACTAGTAATTACTAATTAGTGAAAATTATGTTGTATATTTTTCTAACTTATTATATTTTTATGTATAATAATTGTAAACATATTTTCAGTCTTTTTGTGATTTAAGAAGTTTTTTTTTTTAATATCAATTCTTATATTTTATTTTTCATTTATCCAATTACATATCATTTCTTTATTATATATTTTATTACATATATTTACATAGCATATTTACAAAAAATATGTAAATTAAAGTTAAAATATGTCATTGAATCTGACTAATAAAATACAATAATTACATTTCTAAACACTAAACATACATTAATTATCTACAAATTAAATATAAATACTTTAAAAAAAATCACAAAAAATGGGTTAACAATGAGCTAGCACGAGTTTCATAGATGATATGGATAAGACACAAAAAATTAGAGTTGAGTATGATTGGATTTCTGTGTCATGTACTACGTGCAAGGGCATGGGCCACACTGCTCATGTTTGTAGGAAAGAAAAACCAGTAGAGTATGGAAAGAAAGTTTGGAAACCTAATATTACAGGTCAGATGGGGCAAAAGATACCTCATAATCTAAAGGGACCGTAGTCACTCAAGGATCTTGGGAAGAAACCCGTGTCTGAGTTTATGATTCCAGTGGTTACCTCGAAGCCTCTGGTGGAGGTATCTATGCCTAGAAGAATCATTTCAAGAATGTTGAAAAGTGATAATGGGGAGAAGAGGATTTTCACGCCGGGTGGTTTAACTTTTATGGAAGCCTTAATACAGTCAATTCAAAAAACTAGAAGTAGGGTGGAGAATAGGATGAAGGAGAAAGGTTAATCCAGTTTATCTTAACCTGACAATGGATAGATGTGGATTTTGGAATATAAGGGGTCTGAATAACACAAATAATTAAAATGAAATAAGTTGGTTCTTAAGCCAAAACAATGTAGGTTTGTTTGAGTTATTGGAAACTAAAATTAAGGATAGTAATCTGAATAAAGCTAGAAACAGAGTGTGCGGTGCATGGTCTATTTGCACTAATTCTACTCTGCATAAAGGAGAGAGAGTGTGGGTAATTTGGGATCCTAGCAAAGTTGATGTGAATGTTATTGACATTACTAACCAATGCATTCATGCTGACATTTTTGATAAAATTAGAAAGAAGTTATGGTTTACTATTGTTTATGGATTGAATAGATTAGCTGAGAGGGAATGTTTGTGGAATAGCATTAAGAGTGACTACAATTCTGTGAGTGGCCCTGGCTGATTGGTGAGAATTTTAATGCTATCATGGATAAAAATGATAGAGTAGGAGGCAGTAAGGTGACAAATGCTGAAAGGAGACCCCTCATTACAGTTGGTTCGTGACTGTTATCTTAAAGATCTCAAAACTTGTAGGTCTTATTTCACTTGGAACAATAAGCATGATTAAATAAGATTCAATAAATATAATTGTTATATTAGAATGCTTAATGTTTATGAAACATTTGAGATAAGCATGATTGGTTGATCATAATTGCAAGTAGTTGTAGACCATATCAACCAAATATGAAATGATATATATGTGATCAATTACTTAAAGTGTTAAGTTTAATTTATTTGACATGAAATTGTATTTAAGTTAGTTAAATACATAATTATATTATAAGATAACATGTCACATGTCACATGTGTGACAAATGACAAAATCACATTTTATAAAATGGACTCCTTCTTAAGTTAAGAAACCGGCTATATGGGGTGGTTGGGTAGGTTTAGGCTTTAAACATTATACTAATGATATTAAACATAATGATTGCTAAGCCTAATGCCTATAGCACCCTATAACCTTGTAAGGCAAAAAGGAGAGGCATGCCCTCCCTTCCCAAGGGGGTGACGGCTATGTGAGGTAAATAAGAGAGTGTTTTCTCTCTTGTTTAAATCACTAGTTGATCTCATAAGAAAAGAATACAACATCTCACTAAAATCACTACATACTTAGAAACTTTAGAAGTTTCATAGAACTTGTGTTGAAGTATAAACACCATATTACTAGAGTAGTAATTTTGGAGTGTTGTATACTTGTTTTAAGGGTGCTTTACTATTGTACTAGTAAATCAATAGGTGAGTGATTTAAGGGTAAGTCTAGGTGCAACTTATAGGAGGGTTCCTACTCTTTGGGCTTTTGGAAATTCATCCTAAATAATCTAGCTCAAGAACAAGTGCAAGAAGGTGTCTTGTACTTGTGCCCATATTCGATTGAAACTCAATGTGAGGAACACTTTTCTTTCTCTATTTCGGTTTACATTGTTTGCATGTAACTAGATCTTGAAACTAATTAAAGAGTTAATTAGTATTACTTAAGAATTGTCTTATGCGTAGGTATATGAACCTAACAGGTTGCTAACAGGATTAGAACCTTAGGAGCTAGGAAGTTGTCATATGCTGGTAGGGTGGTAATGATTAAAGCAATACTTAGCACTCTGCATTGTTAGTGGGCACACATTTTTATCCTCCCTAGAGTTGTGATTAGAAATATAGAAGCCATTTGCAGATCCTATCTGTGGCATGTGACTGATATGAATGGAAGCCCTGCACTTGTTGCCCGGGATCAGACATGCAAACCTAAAAGACAAGGTGGTCTTGGGTTAAAACATCAACATTTATGGAATTATGCTTTTATAGGCAAGTATGATTGGTGGATAAAACAAAACAAGCTGACCATATGTGGGTCAAGTGGGTACATGCAGTGTATATTAAAAGCCTGGAATGAAAGAGATTATGAAACTACTATTAACTCTAGCTGGGCATGGGGTAAAATTTGTCAAGTTAAAAACACTTTGAGAGATGCAATGTGAGATATGGCTTGGAGACTCTTTGGAATGCAGTATACCATTCAGACATGCTACTAACAGCTGCATCCCAATTCTAAGGAAGTAACCTAGTTCCCTTTGGTACTTAGTAGGTGGGTGATACCTAAGCACACTTTTATTTCTTCGCTGATTGCTCACAAAGAGACTCTTGACGCAAGAGAGACTGCAGAGGACGAGGATGACTGTTCATAATGAATGCCTCATGTCTGGCTTGGCTCCTAAAGACAACAACCATTTGTTTTTCAAATGTGCATTCAGTAACATATTTCATCAATTGATTTCAACATGGTGTCAAATACAACTTCTTGATCAGGAAGTGATACAATGGTGGATATCTTGACGAATGGGTGCAGCTTGCAAGAAGAGGATTACTGCTGTTATTCTTGCCAGTCTAATGTATCGAATATGGATGTGTCAAAATCGGTGCAGAGTAGAAGGGATTGTTATCAAGCCTGGATGTTTAGTTCAGTCTGTTATACATGATGTAAAGCTGAGAGTTGGTCATTATATTGTTAATAGTAAGAATAAGAGAGTAATGCAATGGTATGAGTTTGTAATTTCTTGATAAGATAGTCTTTGTTTGACTATGCTTTGTAATGATGCTCGAGATTTTAACTAGAAATTTACTTTTTTCGAAGAAAAAAAATGAACCAACACGAGCCAGCAATGGGGTAGCACGAATGTAATACAATGAACTGGCACGATTGGGTCATTATGGGCCGCACAAATTGGGCAATGGGCACGGTATGACACGAGCCCATTGACCCGCATGCCTCGGGTCGTGTCTGGGCTGGAGATCCGAAACATGGCATGACACGAGCGACCCAATACCCGTGGCCGGGCCAAAACAAGGGGCCGGCAGGACAGGCCGAGCACGACCCAAAGTCACGAACTACCAGTCTGCAACCTCTAATCCGAATTGGCCTGACCCGATTGTGACTTCTAGTATCGAAGCTACCTAATGAAATAGAGGAACATAAATAAAACAAAATTCAAACATAGCACGACTTGTTGTGAAAATTGTAAGAGAAAGAGTGGTAACCCACTAAGTAGTAACTGGTGCACTCCCTTTCCTCACTCTTTCTTCTCCCTCTATTCCTTCCTTTCTTCCACCGACAATTACCCCACAAAATCCCCCTCATATAATCATTCAATTTAAACATCATTACTCCTAATCTCCATACTTAAACCTCCTTCAAATCTGACATCTTCAATCATATCTTCAAATCCCACATTTTAGGTGGTGCCAAAATCCCACCTTTTTCATTCATTACACAAAAAGATGGGATGGTTTATTGGGCAAAGGAGATTTGCCCAGATCCAAAAATCAGTAAAAAACATCAAAGTTACAATCTTATGTCTTGTTCTTACACTTGTAATGATCAGATCAATGCTTGGTGCTGGTGAATATGGTACTCCTGAGAAAGACCTTTCTCTCCTTCTTGGTACATCAACAACTTCCCATAATCGTAGGATTTTGGAAGATCTTGATCAAAACTTCAACAATGATAACTCAAATAGTTATGAATCTTTTGATATCTCAAAGATATTGGTTGATGAAGAACCTGAGGATAAAAAAGACCCAAATGCACCCTACACTTTGGGTCCAAAGATCTCTAATTGGGATGAACAAAGAGCAAATTGGTTGAAAAATAACCCTAATTTTCCCAATTTCCTTCAACCCAATAAACCAAGGGTTCTTTTGGTTACTGGGTCATCCCCAAAACCATGTGAAAATCCGGTAGGTGATCATTACTTGTTGAAATCTATTAAGAATAAGATTGATTATTGTAGGGTTCATGGGATTGAGATTTTTTATAATATGGCTTTGTTAGATGCTGAAATGGCTGGTTTTTGGGCAAAATTGCCTTTAATTAGGAAATTATTGTTGTCACATCCTGAAGTTGAGTTTTTATGGTGGATGGATAGTGATGCTATGTTTACTGATATGGCATTTGAGTTGCCTTGGGAAAGGTATAAAGATATGAACTTAGTTATGCATGGTTGGAATGAGATGGTGTATGATGAAAAGAATTGGATTGGATTGAATACTGGTAGTTTTCTATTGAGGAATACTCAATGGGCATTGGATTTGCTTGATGTGTGGGCTCCAATGGGTCCCAAGGGTTCGATTCGAGAAGAGGCTGGGAAGGTGTTGACTAGGGAGCTTAAGGGTAGGCCGGTTTTCGAGGCCGATGATCAAAGTGCAATGGTCTATATATTGGCTACTCAGAGGGAGACTTGGGGTAACAAGGTTTACTTAGAGAATCACTATTATCTCCATGGTTATTGGGGGATTTTGGTCGATAAATACGAGGATATGATCGAGAATTATCATCCGGGATTTGGGGATCATCGATGGCCTTTGGTTACTCACTTTGTGGGGTGTAAGCCTTGTGGAAAGTTTGGGGATTACCCTGTTGAAAGGTGTTTGAAACAAATGGATAGAGCATACAATTTTGGTGACAATCAAATTTTGCAAATGTATGGTTTTAGTCATAAGTCTTTGGGTAGTAGAAGGGTGGTGAGGATACGAAACGAAACGAGTAATCCGCTTGATATCAAGGATGAGCTCGGTTTGCTTCACCCGACTTTTAAAGCTGTCAAGGTATCATCTTGATCATGATACATCAGTTTAGAAACTTGAATATGTGGTTTTGTACTTTTGTTTCTGTTTTTTTTTGTTTCTCATAGATACTTCCATGTTGTTTTATATCAAGTTGATCTTCTTGTAATAGGGTTGAATTTATTTGTATACGGACGATCATTCAATCAATTGTTTCGTTGACAAATGATGAAAGTTATATTGATTCAATAGAGGGAAAGAATTCAATTTACTCTAGCTGGTTCTTGCTTTGGCTTCCATACACTTGCTTTGTGCTACATTCAGAAATTATTGGTGTTGTGGACAAATGCTTTGGCTGCATGGAAGGCAATGAGATTTTGTTGCTATGTGGGAAATGGACATCATTTCTAAGAAAAATCATTGGTCACTGGCGTGCTGAACAGTGGAGTAATATTTTGGAAGTGTGAAAAACATGAACTAATATACAAGTACTAGGATTTAGTTCGTGTAGATATATAGTTTTAGTTGGTTGAAACAGACGTTTTTGTCCGGCTATTTAGTCTCCCGGAGGTAATGTCTCGGTGCCAATAGGCGGTGAAGCTTATGGAGACAGGCGCAAAATGAACTAATATACCCTTGTGTGCTTCTTCTGTTAGACTTGGTTGTTTTTACTGGATGTAACAGGGTATAGGTTAAGTACTGGAAATTACTGTAAAGTTCCCGCAATATTTTGAAATATAAGTTGCCATGGTTGTCTTAGCGAGACCTGAAGAGCTTCTTATCGAACAACTGAAACAACAGTCAAAGGTAAACAATTCCAGGAAAAACCAGGAAAAAGAATATGAAAGGAACTAACTAAACATCTAGGCCTGAAATCCAAAAGACCATTTAACTTTGTTGAAAAGCCACCCTGTATTACAAACTTTCTTTTACCCAATAGGTGCCAAGTTCTTTTCGAAACCCGAGTCATCCCAAAAATCCTGTTAAAATATACGAGTATTATACGGCAAAGAGCCAAAGACATTGCCTTTGGTGATATCAGGGTTCCTGCCTAAGACGGGTAGACGATTTCAGATTATAATAAGTCGGTCGAAATCAGTTAGGAGACACTCTTAATTGTTGGGTTTTGTCCCCCCCCCCCCCCCTATATGAGGATTATTACCCGAACCCACCTAATGTAGAAAGTGGGGTGAATTATTTGTAAAAATATTGGCCTTTTGTGCTTTGTCTTATAGATTGTTTTCCTTTGGTTTCATTCTGTTTTGTCATGTTTCTTCTTTGGATTGTGGATTCTGTACTTATTTGGTCTAAAGCTCGTTCTTTTGTGCTTTTGTGCTTCAGTAGGTCTCCCTTGTGACGGGTCGGACCTTGCGACGGGTTTTTCCTCTAACAAAATGGGTAGAGGGAACATGTGGGGCACCCCCCATGTGCTTCCCCTTTTCCCTTAAATGGGTCATTTGTGAGGGGAAGTGGTACCCGTCGCAAGCTTGTGACGGATACAGCCCGTCACAAACAAGAATTTGTGTTTGTGCTTTTGTCTTACAGATTTTGTTCTAACAGGCTGCAAAGCTCTTGCTTGCATGCAAATTTTCTAAGGCCAAGATAACCGAACACACGAGTTGGTACCATATTAGCACGCAAAACGAAAACAAGCGGACGGTCGTCTTAAGTTTGGTCGCAAAATATGCATAATAGGACTATAGGAGTACATGTGTACATAAATAAAGCACAAAGCAGAATATGACACTAACACTAAAGATGCATATATGTTCCCCTTAGCACCCCTATGGAACGACTCTCGTTGTTATTGGATACTATCCATGAGATTCAAGTAAGGGATGATGGGACATATGGGAAAGTTATTTAATCAAACACAAAATCACGCCCGCTCTTATAACAACCTCTACTAATCGATTGGGGTTTAGATGAGTGTCTCAGTTTACCGATATAAATAATTGTATTGGGACTAAACCCAATACAATTAGAGCTAATGCGTAAGGGACATGACACCCTTTACACTTGGGAAGTAAACACAACAACACACCTATAAGAGGCTATTATACTTATTATATCACTGAAAAGACGGTCACAAGCACAAGAACTAAGACGATGAATCCCGATAGGGAGGCTTATTAGGAAGAACAAGGATAACAAAAGGAAAGCAAGCAACTTGGAATAAAATTTTGAAGACCACACACAGCTAGGGCTAAAAATGATATGAGCCGGCTCGACGAGCCCTCGGAATCGGCTTGGCCAAACCTCTGCTCAATGAACCCTCGGAATCGGCTTGGCCAAACCTCGGCTCGAGCTCGAGCCGAGCTTGGCTAGATACGAGCAGAGCCCGGCTCGGGCTCGGCTCCGAAGCTCGTTTAGGCTCGTTTATAATTTTTTTGTATGGTTTTTATGTTGTAATATTAATTTTATTTTAAATTATTATGTTATTTAGGCATTTATAAATATCTTATAATATGATATTTTTTTAGTATTTTATAATCTTATTTGTTTTTAAAAAAATATTGATATTTAATAGACTAAAAAAGTGAGGAAGTTAAAATAATACTATAATGACAAGAAGAACTCAATTCGAACTCGAGCTCGCTTCAATTTTTTAGGCTCGACGAGCTTCGAGCTCAAAATTTCGAGCCGGGCCGCACCACCGAACCCAAAACTAACCCTCTCATTCAACAGAGTGATCACAGATAAACTACCGAAATCAAGAAAATGCCACAAAATTAAGATTCGACGACAACAAAAAAACATCCTTCGACTAAACCAGCAACACATTAAAACCAAGAAACCATAGACAAAAAAAAATGAACATAGCCTCTAGACCAGGAGATCGCAGAAAAACATGTAGGGAAGAAAGCAATCAAAACCACGTAAAGATAATACGTATATTATAATGTGCTACTAATCTATGTAATAATACATATATTATAATTAACCAACACTAAATAGAAATGCTTACGGCCTAAACGAATTGAGCTAGAGAAGGAAATAACTTGGAAGTAACGCAGGGTCCTCTGTGAAGGAGTTAGTATGCCGACCACAGCAACCACTTGTTTACGACTGTTTTTACAACAGTAGAGAGATTTGAATCAGTGAAAATGAACAATTGAAATAGAGGGAGTATGTTATACCATACTTTCATACAAGTGTATACAACAATCTTGGACAAAACCAATAGTTCGTTTCATAGAACACTTTATTTGATGTGAATTCTTCTCTAACGGCTCAACTAGCAAAACTGTAAATATTCTATCATACCGAGTTAACGCAGTAGTCCAATTCTAACACACTGATCTGATTCTAATTACTAACCTTCTATACTTCGTAGTTGGTACATTACTCTACCGAAAACCTCGTCAGAGGTTGCGTTCCTTTTCCAGCATCTTTCCTCACATTCATAGAGCACACGTAATGGTTAACGCCTGAGCGTTTTGGTATCTTGGAAATAACCACTGGCTGTTTATTGTTCGGCTGATCGGTCTGAATACTCTTGAACTAGCGCTCCAAAGAGCGAGGGCCTCTCGAGAAGACGTGAGGGTGAATCAAATTCCTTGGTCCATCCTGTAAATAAGGTTATAACAATAAATGAACTAAAGTTGCCTTTTGATCAAAATTTAATTATTTTTAAACAGATTACTAAAAAATGAGCTTTAATGGTCATATCATTTCATGGCAATATAATTTAAAATCCAAGTCAATGGTATATTTGAAAAGTTAACGACATTTAAGAACAGAGGGAGTTAGAGGAAAAAAAAGCATGCCAATCATAGTCATTTTTTATTCAATTATAGCTAAACTAGGTGATCATTGCAAAATCAAATTTGGTGTGGATAAAAAAAAAAGAGAAATAACCTGCATCAATAACCAACACTCTGTCACAATCCATGACAGTAGGGATTCTGTGAGCGATAGTAATAATTGTACAATCTAGGAAGTCCTCTCTAATGATCTTTTGAATCGTAGCATCCGTTTGCGAATCAACAGAAGCAGTTGCTTCATCCATGAACAAAATGCGGCTTCTCTTCAACATCACTCTCCCTAAGCACATCAGCTGTCTCTGACCAACACTCCAGTTCTCTCCTCCATCCTCCACTACACAAGAAACAATGATCAGCTTAGCGTGCCAAGTATTACTCCCTCAGATCATTAATTCTGTCCCGCTAAATTTGCAAAATTGCAACAAGAAAATCGGGTGTAATAATGCCCCCTTGACCTTTCCCGAAAATGGATATGCGTCACTTGCTTCAACTGATTCAATACCGTAATATTCTCACAGAATATAATATCAATGTAATATGACCCTTGCAGGCTCACATTATATCAATTTTAATATTCAATACCAAATGGTGTGTTGACGCCCTATTACTCTTCGTTACTTTCCTCTCCGCTTTCAATCCAAGGACTAGTGAGAAACTGAGAATGGCTGGTTTACTTGTTTTCAATATATCGAGACTTTTAGAGAGTAACCCAAATAAACTTGTCAAATAGACAACCGTAAATAGAGGAGGTATCGTTCGGCATCAAATCAACGTGGTGTTCAAAGTGTACAAACCTGGCGCATCAAGCTTTTCTTGAGTGGCAGTAACGACAGCTTTAAGTTGGCAGCGGTCCAAGGCCTAACAAAACAGTACGTGTCAGTTTTCTGTTGAAAACATCAGATTCATTGCCGAGTCAGCCTCATGCGAGTAGTGGAATTCATGGTTGACAAACAAATTTTGGATTTCAGCAAGAGGTTATACATTATATGTGTGAGATAATTGAAGTTTGGAAGACTGTTTTTAAATCCACATAAAATGTATTTTCATATATGGGAGATGCTTTTCACTAGCTAGTTACATTATGAGGATATGATGGTCATGGAAAACGAAGTAATTATGTTTTATATTCACATTTTCGCGGTTTCGCCTATAGGTAATTGACAAATTCTTATGAAGTAGTGAAGACCAACCCACATTAAAACTACATGAGATATTCTCAAAACTAATTGGTAGGGTTATACGTAATTAAATATTGGTCGTGGTACACCCATTCGTGACCTAGTTATCAAAATTTTGGATGTTAGCCTGACCACATTTTACTGCATTTTGAGGCGAAATTGGCCTCAATTAGAGAAATACGGCAACGACAACCGATACTGCGACAGAGAGTGTATCCAAGATTTGATAGTATGCTAAAGTTTCAGTTCTTAATATGAACTTTAGTGCTATCTCTTAAGCTACCGTTAACTTTTTAAGTCAATCAGAAGCAGTAGTACTTCCTGATTCACTGGAAAGTTTCCATAATAAACTCTAATCTATGTTGATCATTATTCTGATATAAAAATCAGCAATTGTGTTCTCATTTTCATAATAATAAGTTAAGAAATATTAGAAAGAGGAAGAGAAAACATGTACCTCCCATATCTCTTCATCAGAATATAGACTAAGAGGATCCACATTGCTTCGCACCGTTCCTTGGAAAAGTACCGGTTCCTGTGGAATGATCCCGAACCGAGACCTTAGATCATGAAGCCCTATTTTACAAATGTCCACGCCATCAATGATCATCTTCCCACCACTAGGCTCCACAAGTCTGAACAATACTTGAATCAAGGTTGATTTTCCGCTTCCCGTGCGGCCAACAACCCCTATTTTTTCACCTCCTTTTATAGCCAATGTTATTCCTTTGAGAACTAGCGGAGTGTTTGGCCGATACCTGACCTGATCATCACAAGGACGACAACAAAAGAACCGCAATTGCAAATTAATTTGGAGTCAGCTAACATGAATCATCATTTCAGATGGTCAATGACGAGAATAATATAATTTAAAGAAAAATAAAAATATTTAAAAATAAATTAAAACATGATAAACAGAAATTTTCACTGCACATGGAATGCAAAAATCAAAGGCTTTGTCTACACATACTTGTAAATCTTTTAGCTCAATGTCGCCATGAGTTGGCCACTTTGGTGGCAGGCAATCTTTGATCACCCATGCAGCTTCAGAAGGGATTTTGATGAGCTGCTTAATACGCTCAACTGAGACCATTTTGTTCTCGATGGTGCAAGTCATATATATCGTCATAAACAGCATAGCATTGAGAGACATCCCATATGAAAGAGATAGACCCACATATTCTGCAGCATATCCAAGCTAACCAATTAATTTCCCATAACATCAATTGTAAGTCTTATATGAGACTGTCTTACATGTGAGACCGACTCATATTATTGTATAATCCTCAGTTAATTATATTGGTTATTAGGTGGTCTGGTATGTAAAACTGTCTCATAAGAAATATAATGCATTGAAACATGTTTCCAGCAAAAGGTTGGGAACTTGCATTCTGATATTGAAGGGCAATTATGCATTTTAAACTGATTATAAATACCTGGCTTGATGAAACTACTAGGCAAGACAATCAGGAAGAAAGTCGAAATGCAGAAGACTAGGCTTCCAATTACTTCTAAACGATACCCTAGCCATTCAGTTGCTCCAAACGTGTAGAAATCCATTTTCACATTTACATCAACTCTATCAATATTTTGGTTGGTAAACAAGGCCTGCCTCCTAAAGCATCGGACTGTCACAACGCCGGAAACAGTTTCGGAGAAGTGATGAATAATAGGGGATTTTGTGATGGAACTTAATCGAGTCAGCTCACGTGAGTTGGCAATGTAGTATTTCTGCAGGATGAACATTTTCACAGGGTTGAATGAATACAAATACGAAGAAATGTTATCATTAGAGAAATTTCTTGATATTTCCAAGAACTGTTCGGTCTAAATCAAATATTTGACAAAAGTGAATGGTGGTAACACATACCCGGTACCAGAGATTCACCCATATCAGGGGAATTATAAGAAAAACTGTAGGCCAAGCATTAATGCAAGTTACAGCAATAATTGCGACCACAGCAAAGTATATCGAAATAATCATGCCCATGAAGAAAGGGATCATAAAATCAATCGCAGTTTGATCCGCTGATGCCTGTAATAGAAGTACCAATCAGACTAAACACGAAAAGATAATCATAAAACGGTGCACAAGAGATAACAAATTAAAGCAAATTCACAAATACTAATACAAATCACATGTTATTTACCCAAGTCCCAAATTAGTGGAGGATAAGGATAAATTCTTTTAGTAAGTACTTGAGTAAATAACAAGTAAAATACCATGATCAAGGATGCTGATGTGAGTTCTTACACGATTTAGAATTCTTCCCGAAGGAGTAGTATCATAATATGACATGGGAGCATGCAGGATGCTATTGAGAAACTGACTGAAGAAACTTTGAGAAGTTTTAAGTCCCATAAAGGTGACAAGCACAGCTCTTGCAGCTACAATGAGACAGGCTACGAGTCCAATTACCGCATATCCAATAATGAAAACAGCGGGTTTAAAAGTGCGCTCTTCTGAGGTTTGATATGCTAGCCAGTAATCAGTTGCTGTTGTTGATGCAACCCATATGAGAGAGACCAACATCACTATTACCACTCCCCACCAGCCAAAAGCTTCAGTACAGTACTCTCTGTACACGTCTACGTTGACCTGTCCGGTTTCTCTCTCTTCGTCCTCAACTAGCTTGGCGGTTCCAACTTGCGAGTTAGATTTCTCAAGAGATTTTTTCTGGGAAAGGACTCTTTGTAATGATTTGTCGGCCACCGGGGAGTCTGGTGCTTGCACTAGGTTGCCATTGGTTGTCTGCGAGCTCATGTCCACAAGCTCCATGGAAGATTCATAGGCAGCTACAAGTGAACCAAAATCTAAGCCTGCTTCTAGGAGCTCATTGTATCTTCCAGATTGAACAATTGTTCCTTCCCGCATGACCTAACATAGGATGCATATTAAATACATTTTTAAAACTTTAAGGGGTATTTATAAAACAAAATTAATCTCAGAAGAACTCTGTCACCAAAAATATAAAAATAGTCCACAACGTCTTTCAGTTATAAAACCTTTACTTTAAAGTTTAAAATGGTGTTTCAGTGACAAAAGCTTTACAAATCACACTACTATAGTACTATTTAAATTTAAATTCTAGACTAAGATACACAAATGAAGTAGCCTATATTCATCTTAAACATTCAAAATGCCTTAGGTTTGATATGGTGCTGCTATAGACCGGAATTCCGTAAGACTTGCTGAAATGCTGAAATTTCTAATTTAGGCATCCCTAATAAGTGATTTGAAATAGAATTACAAACAGAAGAATGGAATAGAGTAAAATGACACATTGAACTCTACGCTTCCTGCATCGTTACAGAATTGAATAGTGACGCATTTTGTGACCCATTTTTCATTGTAGGTCACTGGGAAACAGTCTCTGTTCTTTTGTATTATTAGCACAGGTTGGGGTAAGTTGGTGTACATCCAACCTCATACTCAACACGTGGGAGCCATTGAGACACTAGAATAATGTTCAGGAATAGGAACAAAACATATTTTGAAGAGGGTTTACGGACTTAGGAGATACTCACCATTATAAGATCGGCATTGTGCAGAAAGTCGACTTGATGAGTTACAAGCAAAACAGTTTTGTCTTTAAGAACTCCCCTCACACATTCCTACAAATATAAATGTTGCATTCAAAGTTGTTTACCAAATCTTCTAGTTGAAAGATAATAACAAACTGAATTTGAAAGGCAAACCCTGGAAACTTATATATAATGAATAGGCAGACCTTGAATATTTCTGAACCAGTATGGGCATCGACAGCACTGAAAACATCATCTAAAAGATAGACATCACAATCCTGATAGATTGCCCTTGCAAGTTGTATCCTTTGCTTCTGCCCACCACTGAGGTTGATCCCACGTTCTCCGATTTCAGTTTTATCACCAAACTCCATAATCTCCAAGTCTTTCTCTAAGCTACAAACTCTAATAACCTCCTTATACTTAAGTTTGTTCATTGGCTTACCAAACAGGATGTTCTCCTGAATTGTAGCATTTTGTATCCAGGATGTCTGGGCAACATATGCAGTAGTGCCACAAACTCTGACCTGCAAAAGCAACCAACACATACTTTCAACTCTGAACTGTGCAAATATCCCACCCAACTGGAGCAACAAATGGCAGTGGAAAAGTATAAATTAATCAATCACTCATAAACTATGTACTATATTTTAGTGTTTTTATAGTTATATTTGGCTTTCAAAATATTCTTTTTAGTTAGATTTAAAAAATAAGAAAATGAAAGTAATACGACGACAACCGAAGTCGAGCTTTTTCGAGCTCGACGAGCACCGAGCCGAGCGCCCGAGCCCAATCTTGAACTCAAAGTTCCAAGCCGAGAACGAGCCCACAGATGGATCGTTTACAACCCTAAATCATACCCAATCGCTTTCTTTACTCGAGGCATCCCTTTTTGGGTCTTTTAGAGAAAGTATCTAAATAAGTTAAGGGTGCGGAAAAAATTATGTAAATATTTACCCATATGCTTAAATGGTGTGTGAAACACAGTATAGTCTCAAAAGTGACGAGTCGAAATAACATAGCTCATAGATAAATATGTCAATGTAACGTTTTGAAGAAAATATTATTATGTCAGTGTGACAATATAACAGGCAAACACTTGACAGCAGGACCGAATCATATTAACAATAATATAGGAATAAAGCTACATAAGCCAATCAGCCAATCAGACAATATCAGCCTAACTTTGTACCTTGCCAGAGATTTTGTGCATTTCACCCAGAATTGCAGCTAATAATGAAGATTTTCCAGCTCCAACAGTCCCAACAATGGCTGCCAGTTGCCCTTTCCTGATCTCAAGATTCACCTCTTTTAAGGTTGTTTGCGTATTCTCATCGTCCCATGAGAAACTTCCTTGTTTCACTTCAACTGCAATGTCACCTTGACACCCTTCGTCTCTCTCCACTGATGTTTCATCCAATTCTGGGCTCATCAGGTAACCATCCAATCTACCAAGCGAAATCATAGCCATCGATATTTGTATCAAAGCCTGAGGGAACCCTTGGATTGGTGCCTGTAAAAGCTTCAAAACTGTAGTTGCTGTGAACACGGTGGCAGCATCAAGATACATACCCATCCAAATTGCCACTCCAAACACTAGTATAGCAAGGATAAGGGGAAGGCTGAAAAGCACACCCATGTTTTCAGAAAATGCATAAGCAAACTTGGTCAACCATCCAAACTCGATCGTACGGAAAGATTGGATTCTTTGCTCAAAAAAATTCTCCCATGCTTGGAACTTTATGACCCTCATATTATTTATCATCTCATTCATCGCTTTCATTCTCGAATCCCGGTTCCTCATAATTTGGAATTGGAACATATTGATTCCTTTGCCACGTAGCATCACATAAATGAGTAAACCGAAAACTCCAAGGAGTGCTCCAAAAGTTGAAACACCCATGTTGAAGTATAGCAAGGCAAAAGCCCCCAATAATTGGAGAGGCATAAGCCATGTATTATGCAACTGGTTAACCAGATCACCTAGCTGTTGAGCATCAACAGCCATGTAATTAACTATTTTACCAACCCCGTGAGCCTGCCTCGAAGAGCATGAAAGCTTAAGACCCTTTCTGTATAATGCAGTAATAAGGGTAGACCTGATTAGCAATCCGGTTCTCTGTGTTTGAAAATTGAAATGATGGGAACATAGTACCTCGGTCATTTTAGCAATCAAAAGAGTAAGCACAAGGTAATAGCCTTCATTAGGAGAGCTACCCTCCCCAGAGGTGAATTTTACAAAACTTTTAATGAGTATGGGGCCGATATACATCACGACAAGCCTTATAAGGGCTAAAAAGCCAGTGTAAATAAGGGGTTTCCAAAAGGACTTCATCAATGCTATTGCAACCGGGTGCTTTAAAGACTCCCCTGGTTTAGGCCAATTTGACTCAAACAGCTCTGCCATTCTCTCAGCTTGATAGTTTGAAGGAAGAGGAGGGATATCCTCAATTTTTAACGGGTTTCTGTAACCTTTGTCTAACACCGGGTTCATCCAACGCCACGTAAGACTTGAAATCACACTAGCCTTGGCATAATCAGTGGCATTTATATCAACCCCATCACGACGATTGATCAAATGAGTTCTTTCATTAGACCCATCCTCGAACTCTCTTGTCACTATAATTCCAGAAGACCCTCTAACAGCAATTACCATAAGGAACATAGAAAATGGAAGGCTAACCAATGAAAACAAATCATCTGTTCTCACAAGTTTATCCCAACCCTCACGACTCGAAACAAGACGGGTTATAGCCGAAATGCTAAACAAAGATACAAGCAGAAAGTGTGCAACCCAATAAACCCTAAGGGAAGTGGGATGAGTAATGGCATGAAATCTTTGTTCATGAACAACAATCACCAAAATTGCTATATGGGTTATAGCTTGTGCAATCCTAAACACAACCTCTATCTGTTTCCATGGTTTTTCGGTCCCTCGACTTCCTAACAAACCTACTATGCTCAACACAACACATAAAACAGCAAGAAAACCCACTGAAATACATGTTAGTATAAACCATAAGGTAATTCTAACTTGTGGGTCACTAGTATTATTATTATTATTATTATTATTATTATTATTGTGACCATCCAAAAGTGGTTTATTGATTAAAGTAATGGAATTATTCCTAGATAAAAACTTTGATATTATTCTATGAGCAACAAACAAGATTAAAATGAGTATAAATATGAAATTAATGGATGAAAAAACAAGTCTTTGAGGACAAGGTGAAAGCAAGATGAATCTTATCCATTGAAGGGATTGCATGAAGGAATCAGAAGATGGGTCTATTTCTTTATCAGAAGCCCAACATTTGAGAGTTGTTTCCCATGAATTTGAAGACATATTCATCACATACAAACTTAGCTTGGACAAGATAGACATAAATTCACTACCAAGCTTCATACCTATCTTAGTAACCACACTTTATTCCTGCAAAACAATACATATAACTTCATCAAACAAAACCCACGTCTAAAAACAACTCAAAAATAAAATAAAAAACGAAGACAGAAAAACTGACCTGTTTTTTAATGGAAGAATGAAAATGAAAAAAGGGTGCAATTATTAATAGAAGGACAAAAAGTTAGCAAGATGAACACGTAAAATATTGGTCGACGAAAGAGAAGTGTAAACAGAGGAAGATGGTGTAGTGGAATACAACATGATAAAATGATTGAGTATTGAGGGTGATATTAGGTAATGGATTAAACAAGTCAAGTTGTTATCTACTCATAGTCTCATATTCAATGGTGAAATACAAATAGTGTGTGTGGCGTTATGGACCTCGTGGGACACGAGATCTCTTGCTCACTTCCCCATATTATTTCCTTCTATAACTCTTTTTTTTTTTTTTTGGAGGGACTTTCTATGACTTTTCCTGTGAAACTTTCTACTTAACTTTTCAAACCAGTTTATCTTTTCGTGTTGCTATGTTTTTTGTTTTAATAAATGTGGAATCTCTATCGTATTTTTTTTCCAATATAGGTAGGTTGTTCTTTAATTAGGATTATTTGATTGGAATAATTCAAACTATTACCTATTTTCTTAAAATAATCCCAACTAAACTAAAATTTATTCTAAAATAAACTCAACTTTGAGGCTATATTTTCAAAATAGTCTAGACGACTACCTACCTGTTTAACAGATCATTTCTTTTTCGGAGTTGCTCTTTCCCATACGACATTTACTCTCACATACATTTTTCACGATATTTCCAAACACTACCCTCCTCTCAAGTAAAAACCATTCTTTTTGTCTTTTCTTTTCCTCTAAAACCTAATTAAATCTCACTCAAATTCTTCAATTATGTATCTTAATCCTCATATCGAACTAGTAATTATTTCGATGTCTATAAAAAAACTACATTAATTTGCTTTGTAATAAACAAAGTTGTATTGTACAACTAGATTGTTTTGTGTGTTGATTTGTAAATAAAAAAAATAAATATTTGAAAGTTGATGGGCGGTATACTTCAACAATATGAAAAGAATGACATTGTTCCAATACAACCATCAAATTGGTCGGGCATACAATCAAATGATGCGGGCATATTTTAATCAAATTGTCCTCAGTACTTGATGTTTTGTCTTTTTTCTTAATTAATGAACATATATTGGAGAACCGGGAAAATGGTGGTGTGTGTGCATTGCATCAGATTTAACTAGGGTTGCATGAAGGGTGGTTTGTTGGTGGAGTCGCGATTCTGGTCGTAAGTGTAATACTTCGTATTTTATGGATCATTCGGTGGAGCACTCAGTCGAGTAGGTATACTCGGTCGAGTGGTGTGGACTGAATATGTGTGTGTTGTGGTCGAGGGTTCTGTGGACTAGTTGCTCGACCGAGTATTCTAGACACTCAGTCGAGTAGGGTCACTAAATCGAGTGGGTTCGGGGTACTTGACCGAGTGGACCGATATTTAACGTTTTCAGCAGTCGTTCATTTTGTTTAATAAGGTAGGGTTATATATATATATATCGTTAATCACTTTTAACATCAGTTTAACCCTAATTCTCCGTAAAACATTTCTAAATATCTTTCCTATTATCCATGAGCAATTCTTTGCATAGATCGAGTTAGGGCATTCTTTTTTTTTTTCCGCTAAAAATGTAAGTAGTATTAATGAATCACAATCTTACAAAGCAAGTCAAATTCGGAATGGGCTGGCCCATTTCCAAATCTCCTAGGCCTTATCTAGAGGCACATACAATCATCAATGTAGATTTAATAAGGACAACTAAACAAAATGAAATTATCAACCCTATCTACCTCACAACCTCAAATAGATATCGACAACTGTATCCTCACCCTTCATGAATTTCCTCTTGTTGCTAATGGGTTCCATCATTGTTATCATATGAATTCTCATCCTCTGAATCATCATATTGTCAACCACACTAATGGGATGCCTGATGGTGCTTTGTATCTTCACTTCCAGTTCTGTAATGATGTTCTAGGCAACCTTTTGTGGTATGATCGCCTAATCTTCATGCTTATTCAAGTTTCTTTATCTCCAGATGTTGGATTTATGTCCCGAGTCCGATTAAGATAACCCGGTTTATATTCTATGTAACTGTAACGTTTTGCTAGAAGCTGCTTACGGGCCTAGTATTAAATTGTTTAATGACTCGTGTAGAATTAAACAGGCCCATTGGGTCACACACAAGATGAATACGGTATTTCCTATTTACAGTTAAAGATAGAAATATGGAAATGGGGTTCTAATTGGATTAGGCCTAGTTGCGATTAAGGTAAGAGTTTAATTAGGAAACTGAATCTTTACCTCCCTATATATACAGAGATTTAAGGTAGTCCGTTTCAATCATCTTATTCTTTCTGTGAGAAATAATAAACCCTACCTTGTACTAGCATACTAATCGCATCTCCTATTCATACGTGTGGATACTAGTGGAGGCACTACGATTGGGCTACTCTTATTTATTTGTAACAGTTGGATTATTCATATCCGCTTCTTATTTTCTTATATTACTGGATTTTATTGCTCACGGATTAATTCCGCTGCGAGGTAATTCGATTACTCTTTCATGTTTAATTATGATTTCTAACATGCATATGGTCCTGGAGATTCGATATTAAAATCGTTTGAAGTACTTACGAATCCCTTCACCAGATTCGATACATGCAAGAGTTTAGAGCATCATTAATTATCCCCTTTCTCATAGAGTACCTCATCTTCTAAGTCGCCAGTTCAGTACCTCATGGAGGGGTAGAGAAGTATCGAGCCATTTTCCAACAATCACAACAATTATCTCACTGTATCCGCATGAAAAGAACATATGCTCCAAAGTTCCAGTCTCAGATCCACAAATACAACAAGTATCACTAACACTAACACCTGTATGTTTTGTAGAGCTTTGAGATTGTGTTCATGTTTTTGTGACGATAGATCCAAGCAAGCTATGATTTTGTATAGTCCATTTGTTCCAAATCAATCCATACTAGTTGATTTTATCCCTTTTATCTCTGAGCCATTTTTACCCTTTAGCTATAGTGCATTCCTTCCCTTGCCGAGGAGTCCAAAGTTGTTGACTATAAGCTTCATAAAATTTAGATTTAACTTGGCATTTTTTCCTCCAATCCAGCTAGATGATGGAGTAAGATTATAATCCAACTACTAAGTGTCCTTGATGTAAGTGTGATTAACTCATTTCAGCCAAAGTTGATCGGCTTTGGACGCAATCCACCATACCAGCTTTCCTACTATAGCTTTTTTCCAGATTTGGTCATCCTTGAGACCAAGCTCCCCTTCCTGTTTTGGTTTACATAATTTATCCCAAGAGACCAAAGGAGCTTTCTAATATTAAATCCCCCTATCCCATAGATCATTCTTGCATTCTCCTTTGTTGGTAAGTAATCTCTATCGTTGGTCTTTCGTCTATAGTATTATAACTAGGGTTTTGGGATATGGGTGCATTGTAATTGATAGTTTTAATATGGGGGAATTAGTAGTAATTGTATATGGTTATATTATGTCGGTGGTGACTTCATGCAAGAGAAATTATATGATTTGTGCTTTGCCATTCGAATCTTGATAAGGTAGGGTTATTCTACTAAATTTATGTTTATATGATTGATTGATGTGCATTATGATATGATTGTGGCATGTGTTACTCAAGTTCAGGGCGGTGCTGTGATATACGGTGTATTGGAGGTGATATATATGGAGCGGTTGTAGAAAACTGGCTCCATGACTCTGTGGGTCGCTCCTCATGGTTCCCACCGTGTAGGAGGCGTGCATGTGGTAATGACCTAGGTCTAGGGGTGACCTGATGCGGCGGGGCCCATTTTGTCTATGGCGTGCCCTAGACACAACGACGTGCTTATTTATGGCACCGTGATTGGTGACTTGAGATGTGCTTGTCGATGACATCGTCGTTGTGCTTGTTGATGGCAATGGATATGTATGATGATTGTATTGTGATCTCATATTATGTTGATTATGTACATGTGAACTAGCCTTTTATGTTTTAAAGTTCTATTGTGATCCATTCGATATTTCTGTCGATTGGTGAGTGGTTGATTAGCAGCTGACTTGCAATGATGATGCATGTGGCATCGTGTGGACGGGCATGGACGTGGATCACGTGTTGAGTCCTTAGCTTTAGCGGTATAGTTGTTAGACATTTAAGTCATGAGTCGTATTTTGGATTGTTTTGATTTGAGTATTGAATTGTATATGTCATTTAACTTAACAAAGTAACTCATTATGTTTTGAGATTGACAATTTGTTATGTAATACCTTGGAAAACTAAGATGGTAAATGCAGTGTAAATTCCCAGGGAATACAGGAATGCAACAAATGTTCAGACTGACCTTAAAAATAGCAAATGAACTTAAAAATTTCTGAAATTTTATGACAAGTATTTTGAGGATGTTAATGACTATTGTTTCAAGTTTTAGGATTTTAGAAGATCTTTTACTATTTTTAACACAAATAGGAACTCAAACCGTCAGAGATGGACCCTGACAGAGACTAAACAATGTAACTCAAACTGAACAAAGATATACTCCCTCTATTTCTAAATAATTGACGTTTTAGGCCTTTTCACCAAGATTAAGAAACAATTAAGTGGAGATTTTAGGCATGAACTACTCATAACTGATTTCTTTAAAAATAGCAAAAGTGAGTTTTACGTAGGTTTTTTAATTTTAAGAAACATTTGTTTCCAATTCTCTACTCATTAAATGCCTTTTAGTACTCCTAATTGCTCTATCTAATCCTTAACCCTTCAACTACTCTCCAACAAAAACTCCCACAACTTTTTCTACTGTACGAGTATTTGAAATATTGTGAAAACTTTTCATGAAAATTTTGAAATGCAGCAAAAAAAATTCATGAAAATTTTGGAATGGAGCCAAAATTTTAAATTTAACTTTGGAGGCCACAACCAATTTTTTGTATATAAATTACTCTCTTCAATTCCAGTCATGACTCGTATTCTACTTGTAAAAATAATTATGAACACATCATTATTCGACCTCAACCAATTTGCTCTCGATGAAGAAGACATGGACGATATTGTTCATGGAGATAGAGATGAGAGTCGAGGTGTATACCTATACTGGTTCATTCATACGAGTATTCAACAAATAATTTAGTTCTTGATATGAGAGATAATGAAGAAGCAAGATATAGGTATTGTGATTTATATGTCGAGTCTATTGAAGAAGATATAAGGGACGATGATCATGAGCGTCAAGGTGAAGGCGATGGAGAAGCCGAAGAATATGGCAATGAAGATGCTCAAGTTCAAGAACAGAGTAATGTTAAATGATCTAGCTGTTTGGTTAGTTATTGAATGCATAAACATTGAAAAAGCATTATTGTACGTAAAAGTTATGGAGGTATATTTGGGTATTGAAGTTACGGTATTTGATTGCCTAATTCTTATTGTTTATTTTTTCTCTCACTTGATTTTCTTTTGTAGGTTGGTTCTAATACGAGTAAAAAAAACTCTTCTTGACCAATGCTCAGAGAAAGAGAGTTTATAATGCTCATTGGAAAGAAGTGACATAGGAAGATTAAGAAGAAACACGACTAATGAAGTCTTGAACTTATTATCAATACCATAACGTATCGTTCAAAGGATTTGGAAGGTTGGTAAGAGTATGGGGGGTGACGTTAGACACAAAAAATAAAAAACGTTGTGGGGGTCCCAAAGTTCGAATTGGTCTTAGTAGCATTATGGATATTGATTTCAACAAAAGAACAACGCTAAGATCACTTTCCGAGACTTTAGGTATTAGCCACACAGTTTTTTGACTTCTTAAAGAAGGTCTCATTCGCCGTCACTCCAACAGTATAAAACCACATTTAAAAGAGGAGCATAAATGGGCTCGTTTGCGATTTTGCTTATCTATGCTAGACCAAAGTACTATACCTTCGTGAACCAAAATTCGCCGGCATGTACCACATTGTACATATCGATGAGAAATGGTTTTACGTTACTAAGAAAAATGAAAAATATTACTTGCTTCCTATTGAGAGCGATCCCTTGCTAACATGTCAAAGTAAAAATTTTATATGGAAAGTTATGTTCTTAGTTGCCATAGATCGTCCAAGATTTGATTCGGAAGGAAAAGAAATTGGAGTATTACCTTTTGTTACCAAAGAACCCGCTATAAGAAGAAGTCGAAATACAGAAGCGGGTACACTAGTAACGAAGCCTATACCATCAATCACTAGAGATGTTATAAGAAAATTTCTAATTGAAAAGGTTATTCCAAGTATTCAATCTTCATGGCCAATTGAGGATTCAGGTAAAACAATTTTCATACAGCAAGATAATGCAAGGACTCATATTAGTTCTAAAGATCACGAATTTTTAATAGTTGCTACTCAAAATGGGTTTGATATTCGATTAACATGTCAACCAGCAAACTCGCCGGATTTAAACATTTTGGATCTTGGATTTTTTAGTGCTATTCAATCACTACAACAGAACAAAAAAGCGAAGACGGTTGATGAACTTATTAATGCCGTGAAGAAATCATTTGATGAGGAGTATCCGACAAAGAAGATTGAACAGACTTGGGTGATCTTACAACTGTGCATGGTTGAAATAATGAAAGCAAATGGACCCAATAGCTACAAAATTCCCCATATAAATAATTCAAGGTTGGAAAGATTGGATCAGCTTCCTAGACAAATCAGTTGTGATCCGATCTTGATAAAGAATGTAACCAATGAGCTACGAAATGTGCAGTAACTTGGTTCTTTTAAACTTGAACTTTTGCATTTGATTATCATGAGTAGTATGTTGGAAGTTCGTTTTCACTAATTTTGTCTTGATTATGAGCAATATTGAGATTATAATGAGTATGAGCCAAACAACTAGTGTCTCTTATCTATACAAGTGAGTTAGTATTTGACCGTCTTAAATTTGAGACGGAAACTTCCGTCTTAAAATTGAGAATTTGTGCGCCAAAATGAAGTACACGCCATATTGGCTTCATATGAAAAAAAAACACGAAATGTCTTCAGCACACCCGAATGAGACTACTCAAGTGTTAATCTTGTACATTTAAGTTGTATACAGCCAAATTAGTGATTAAAAAGAATAAGAAAAGTGCATTAAATGAAGATAGAAGGTATTTTAATCAATAAGAGAAGTTAACTCCTAGTCTCCTATGCTACATGCCTTGAAAGGTGGAAAACCTCAATTATTTAGGAAAAACCTAAGTGAGGTAAAACATCAATTATTTTAAAACAGATGGAGTAACTGTTAAGTTGACTCCCACATCTTAACACATGAAGACAACTGAATAACTTGACAAATCCAAGCCTCAATTCCACAGTTAAACACAGGATTAAAGACTTAGACTTGAACAACACAACTGAAATAACTCACCGCCAATCACATAACTACTCAATTATGCCAAACAGACTTTAATCTACCACTCACAGCTTAAACACATAATGGTAATTAGGCCTGACTCAAAATACAGTATAATGCATAAGATTGAAGGTTGAGAAATGTTTCCCAAGGTTTGTTTATTCATTTATTCAAATATTCCGAGTTTTACAATGACAATCATGCCTGTTATATATGCAATACAAAATGACGAGTCCATTTTATATATAGTTTAACTCCCTAATTTAGCTCGATTTTACATGATTATTATACTTTGCTTAGTAAATTTGTGAGCTAATTACGTGTTCGAGGTGCATTGCTTGTTTTTGCTTTGTTTTGTAGGAATCTAAGTATTTAGAGGCTTTTTCCTAACACAATTAGCAAGCACCAAAGTCCAACAAGCTAATGGAAGCAAGATGAACCATGGAAGGATATAATGGAAAATGACAAGCCCAGTATGAAGATTTGTGAAATGGATTGATATGCAAATGAGAAACCAAAAATGAAGCCCAATGCAAGGAGCCCACAACTCAACATAGGATGCTCCTTTGGATGTTCAAGGAATCCCAAAACTATGCAATTAACCGGAGAATTAAGGTGTTTAAAGGCATATCTTAGGATTCCTAAAGCATTAAATGGAGAAATTAAGCAAATATAGCCGGGTTACTGAAACCCTAATCGGGGTTCCCATTCCTCGATCGGGGTTTGGTCTCTGTCAATGCATGCGTTTCAAGCCCCTCTCCCTATATAAAGGAGAAGGACCTCGACACTTAGAGGCATCTTTTTTAGCATCTTGTACATCATTCTACACTCTAAAAACACTCTTTTACATAATGTCATTAGTCATTAGGTTAGGTTTAGAATAGTTTAGTTTCTATTAGTTGTTACATTTAAGTATTTCAATTTATATTACAAGTTCATTTGCAAGTTAATTAGTTCCATTGTGTTCTTCAATTCCAAGTTTCATTTCATTTGTCGAGGTAATTCTATTTCTTGTATTATTTTTTTATTTACTTTGTCATTTCCATTATTAGTTAGTTATCATGTTTACTTATCATTTGTCATTAAATTAGTTATCATTATGTAAGAGTAGTTAGTTTGTCTAGGGAACTAGGGAAGCCATGCATAAATAATATTTGCAATTGTTGAAATGAGATGTTATGATATCAAATAGTTGTTTCTATCATATGCTTGCATTGTATTGTTAGTCTTTGATTATTGATCACAATCCTTGATTAATTTCGTTAATTCTTTCTATAAGTCGAGATGCACGGAATTGAATTAGACTAAGCATGTGTTAGTAGATCGACCTAGCCAAAGCGAGAGTTCGTTAGAACCCGATCTATGGTTGACACTAATATCGAGAGGTGGGTGTCTTTAGCCTAAACATTTATCGTTATTATCAATTTCCTTGTTTGACTTGAGCATTTACATAATTTGCATGTGTGACCCGACCTCCCTAGACTCTTCCTTTATTATTATTGTTGTTTCATAAACCCAACCAAACCAATCGATAACCGACGTTGATAGAATTCACCCCATAACAAATTGTATAGCAACTCCCGTCTCCTTGTGTTCGACCCCTATTAGTACATTCATTTGTGTCTAGGATATTTATCTTTGATTAGGTGTGCGATAGCCTATCAAATTTTGGCGCTGTTGCCGGGGAGCACGATTTTGTTTGCTATTAGTTGTTGAATTCTCACGGTTTCCTTGTAGTTTTAGTTCCTTTTTCAGGTATTGAAACTATCTAATTTTGGCCTTACATAATGAATAACTATGGATTCCGATACCCACAACACAAGGATGAGCCTTTTCATGACTATCTTAACCGGTTTTTAAACTATGGTGATCATCTCATGTCCCTCGGACAAGTCATTGATTGGGATTACATGGGTCAAGTTCTAATTGATAGCATGGATTTTGAGACACGAGAATTGGCTCTTTACATGAGTTGTGGTAGTGTCTACTACAAGAGAGGGGAGGAGCTTTGGAATTTCTTGAATTTCATGGCTTCCCAATGTCAAGAGGTAGCTTGCCAACAACTTTCCTCGCCGAGTTTCGAAGAGGAATGTTATGCGATTCTTGCTTGTTGTCAACAAATGTTTGAAGAAATGGCGCGATCGATCACTACTTGTGCTCTTCCACCCTCCCAATGTGAGTCTTTTCTCCCTAATCATTTTGAACTATTGGATGATGATGATGATGGTCCTACTTTCTCTCTAGAAAGTCCCTCTAGTATCATTCCAATTGACCATTTAGAGACTTATGTTGATGACATTGACCTTGTAGTAGATGACACACTTACCTTGGATGATGTTGGGCCCGTTTGTAATAAAAGGGATGAGGTTTTGCCCGAGTCATTTGAAACCCTTGAAAATCCTTTTACATGGGATATAGTTGATCCATTTAAGGTTGATGGACGACTTAATGCTACTAATTTAGAGGTTAAGTGGGATGAACCCCCAATTTTTGATGAGTCCTACCACCTTGAGTTTTCATACCACCAATTTGAGACCATTTATAATGATAATTTGTTCACTAACTATTTATTTTATGGTCTTAAGCATGATGCTCCATCTCTTGCTGACAAGTGGAGTAGTACGGCGGTTCTCTTTGAAATCTCTAATGCGCATTTTGATAAGATTTATCCTTCCTTACCTTTGACCTTTCATGCTTATATCTTATCAATTGCTTACATTTGCTTTTATATTGATCATGCGCAGGAATATGATCAACTTCTAAGGGCGTTGAAATGCTTTTTAGAGGACAAATGATGCTCATTAGGAAAAATTAGATTTTGTCAATTTACAGTTTTTTTGGATAATTGCAATTTCAATTTGGCTGTAATAGTTAGACATTTAGTTTGCTTTAGTTTGTAGTAGCTTGTCTTTTGCAGGTGCTTTGCTACTTGGATTGGACTACCCCGTTTTCAAGCTAGCTTGGGGGAGGCTTCTACACTTTAGTATGCTTTCTTTCCTGCCTTTATTTCCGCATGTGTCATCCCATCTCCCCTTGTTAGTTTTTGTTTGTCCATCTTTGTGTCACACATTGAGGACAATGTGTGTTCTAGCTTGGGGGAGGGATTTAGTGAGTCTAGTTATGTGAAATCTAATCTAAAAATTTGAAAATTGAAAGTAAAAGTTTGATGTTGTGTCCACCCATTTGTCTTTTGCATAATGTCATTCTTCCCTGCATTTCCTATATTGTAGTTCTTTTAAGCTAATGAATCGTGCTTTATTGTCGGATTTTGCATTCATGCGGATGTCTTGACATAGTGGGCGAGGGATGGATTTTTGGAGAAAATAGACTTGATCTTGACATTGGTAAGCTACATATATGGTAAGGTAGACCCTCCAATGGCCGGTGCATATATACTCGGTCTCATCTAGGTGTGTGTAGTTTCTCCTCTTGGTGTGCGTTACATCTAGACGCACAAGTATGGTCTTTGTTCCATTTTGTATGAGTTTTGCTATCATGATTGCATTAGAAGTCATTCACTTGCTTGCTTACATAAATTACCCAAAAATTACCCATTTCCTAGCTAAAAATAACATTGCCTACCTTTGTTGAGCTAGTGACTTGCTACTTGTGTTGGGGTGCGTTTATTTTTGGGATTTGCTAGAATTTGTCACTATTGTAAGCTTGTCGTTGCGGGATTGCTGAATCCCGTATCTTGGTGGATGTTGGTTTTAAAGAAAGAAAAAAAAAGATCTGAAAAAAAATGAAAGATGCAAAATGACGAAGGAAAGAAAAGAAAGAAGCATCTAATCTAAAAAAGAGAAAAATGGTGAAAAAAGAAGAGAAGAAGAATGTGTTACTTCCATGTTTTATGAAGTATTTGATTTTGGGAAGTATTTGATTTTGGGAAGTATACATGTGTCTTGTAATGTTAAAAGAGCCAATATGCTGCTTTTGGCTCTAGTTCTTGTTGTTTGGGTATGGTTAAGGTTTGGAATAAGCATTCTTAGACATTTGGTTGTCACTAGCTTGACATTAGCTCCACATGACCAAATTCATTTGTCCACCTTCTTACCCATTCCCCTCAACCTTCTTCTTTGTATTATTGGCTTCTTTTCTTATGAAATATGATCATGACTAGCATTGTCTTATTGATTTGGAATGTTTACCATACTAGATTGCGGGCGCATTCTCTTGAGTCGTAGATAGGATAGTGTCATTCTCATATATTTGCCATATTCATTTCATGAGTGTGAGTGTTATCCCGTGAGAAGTCCAATGTTATTTAGAGATCATGCAAGAGTTGAAATGTCCATGTGAAGTCCTTAATACCACGCCGTCATGTAAATCTCATCCATGTATTGCACTTTTCCTATGCCCAAGTTGTTTCGGGATTTGATTCATTGTACTTTAAAACTACTAGTCGGGAATTGCATTTGGATGGGATGATTATTGCTTGCACCCTTGTCCTTGTCATACATTATATTGTGTGCTTGCTTGAGGACAAGCAAGGGTTTAGCTTGGGAGAGTTTGATGAGTCCATTTTATATATAGTTTAACTCCCTAATTTAGCTCGATTTTACATGATTATTATACTTTGCTTAGTAAATTTGTGAGCTAATTACGTGTTCGAGGTGCATTGCTCATTTTTTTGCTATGTTTTGTAGGAATCTAAGTATTTAGAGGCTTTTTCCTAACACAATTAGCAAGCACCAAAGTCCAACAAGGTAATGGAAGCAAGATGAACCATGGAAGGATAGAATGGAAAATGACAAGCCAAACATGAAGATTTGTGAAATGGATTGATATGAAAATGAGAAACCAAAAATGAAGTCCAATGCAAGGAGCCCACAACTCAACATAGGATGCTCCTTTGGATGCTCAAGGAATCCCAAAACTATGCAATTAACCGGAGAATTAAGGTGTTTAAAGGCATAGCTTAGGATTCCTAAAGCATTAAATAGAGCAATTAAGCAAATATAGCCGGGTTACTGAAACCCCGATCGGGGTTCCCATTCCCCGATCGGGGTTTGGTCTCTGTCAATGCATGCGTTTCAAGTCCCTCTCCCTATATCAAGGAGAGGGACCTCGACACTTAGAGGCATCTTTTTTAGCATCTTGTACATCATTCTACACTCTAAAAACACTCTTTTACATAATGTCATTAGTCATTAGATTAGGTTTAGAATAGTTTAGTTTCCATTAGTTGTTACATTTAAGTATTTCAATTTATATTACAAGTTCATTTGCAAGTTAATTAGTTCCATTGTGTTCTTCAATTCCAAGTTTCATTTCCTTTGTTGAGGTAATTCTATTTCTTGCATTGTTTTGTTATTTCCTTTGTCATTTCCATTATTAGTTAGTTATCATGTTTACTTATCATTTGTCATTAAATTAGTTATCATTATGCAAGAGTAGTTAGTTTGTCTAGGGAAATAGGGAAGCCATGCATAAATAATATTTGCAATTGTTGAAATGAGATGTTATGATATCAAATAGTTATTTCTATCACATGCTTGCATTGTATTGTTAGTCTTTGATTATTGAACACAATCCTTGATTAATTTCGTTAATTCTTTCTATAAGTCGAGAGGCACAGAATTGAATTAGACTAAGCATGTGTTAGTAGATCGACCTAGCCAAAGCGAGAGTTCGTTAGGACCCGATCGATGGTTGACATTAATATCGAGAGGTGGGTGTCTTTAGCCTAAACAATTATCGTTATTATCAATTTCCTAGTTTGACTTGAGCATTTACATAATTTGCATGTGTGACCCGATCTCCGTAGACCCTTCCTTTATTATTATTGTTGTTTCATAAACACAACCAAACTAATCGATAACCGACGTTGATAGAATTCACCCCATAACAAATTGTATAGCAACTCCCGTCTCCTTGTGTTCGACCCCTATTACTACATTCATTTGTGTCTAGGGTATTTATCTTTGATTAGGTGTGCGATAACCTATCACAAAAGAAAGCTGGCCGTTGGATGTAGGTAACATCTAAGGGTCCTAAAAAATTCCCAACTACTGATTTCACTACATCAGAAAGTCTCCTAATGAGGACAATAAAAACAGCTTAATAGTATAAACAATAAAGCAAGAACATATTGAATTATAAAAGCTGAAAAGTGGATTTGTTGTTTTCCTGAAATGGCAAAGGTCTCAGTTTGTATTCTCCTTGGTTTGTCTGGCTATTCTGGCTGGTTCTTGGGACTTATTAAGGACTACTATGACCTCATAAGACTCCTTATTCATGCTCATACTTAACCTAATGCAAAAGAGGAGCCTATACTGGACTGGACTTGAAAATGCCCCTGTTGGACTCCTGCTAGACCTTGTCTTTGTATGCTTATTTTGATGGACTTGTGCCGAACCTTTGGGAAAAACTTGCTAAACAATTTTGTGGACAATCATGTGGCCTTGGCAGGTTGCCAAGGTGGGGGCTGATGCCTGGACCTTGTGTACCTCTTGAAGGCTTGGAAACTAACTAGACTAGGGTGTGTCTCAGTCTGCTGGACTGTGATTTGGCTGGTGGCTTGATCAAAGGAGCCATGTAGTTCTGCTCCTGTTGCAGCCTTCCCATGTTGAAAAGGGCTTGACCTAAAGCGTGGTTCTTCTTCATCCTCAGACTTTCCATAGTGAGGGCTTAAATACCCAACATTAAAAGTTCCTTGTACTCCATAGTCACCTGGCATATTAACATTTTAAGCATTCGGCCCTATCTTCTCAATGATCTCAAATGGATCATCAGCTCTTGGCTCAAGATTGGTCTTCCACTTTGATGGTAACCTCTCCTTCTTGAGGTAGATCCAAATCAAATCACCAGGAGTAAACTCCTTCTTGTGTCTGGGACCTTAGCATTTTTCTTGTACATTTCATTGGCCCTTTCAATTTACTTCTTGACAGTTTCATAGAGCTTGATCATATGCTTAACCTTTTTAGCATCTCCCAAGGGACATTAGACAAATCAATAGACATTAGTGGATTGATACCATACACTACCTCAAAAGGAATGTGGCCTTTAGTAGATGATGTTGTCCTGTTGAATGCAAATTCTGCATGTGGTAGTTTAAGATCTCAGTCTTTCAGAGACTTACTCACTATGCATCTCATTATCCCCCCTAGGGTCTTGTTAGTCACCTCAATTTAACCATCAGACTGTGGGTGATGACATGTGCTGAACAAGAGCTAGTGTTTAGCAGTCTCAAAAGTGTCTTCCAAAAGTAGCTCATAAACTTGGTGTCCCTGTCAGACACATTAGTCTTAGGCACCCCATGTAACCTTACAATCTCCCCAAGATATAGTCCAGGAACACTAGCAACATCCTCAGTCCTTCTGCAGGCTATCTAATGAGCCGTCTTGCTGAAACTGTCCACCACAACCGTCACAGAATCCTTCTCTCTTTGAGTCCTGGGTAGGGCCACTATGAAATTTATGATCACATATTCCCAAGGCATGCTGGACACTGATAAGGGTGTATAAGGCCCAGCTTGAAAGGAACTATTTGCTAGATGGCATACTGCACATCTTTTAAGGACAATTTCAACATCCCCCCATTATTTTTGGCCAATAAAATTGGTCCTGCAGTATGTCTAAGGTCTTTTGAACCCCAAAGTGTTCTCCTAGGCCACTAAAATGCACCTCTTGGATCAACATGTTCCTGTGAGAGACTTTAGGCACACACAACTTGTTGCCTTTGAACAGAAACCCCTTCTGCGGACTGTAGGATGTATCCTGGACCCTGGTCCCCTTACTCTGTGACAACCAATCTTCATCGAAGTCAGGATCATCTTTGTAGAGTTCTTTCATGAATTCAAACCCTAGAACCTTTTTCTTCATTACTGACAGCAATGAATATTTTCTTCACAAAGCATCAGCAATAATGTTCTGCCTGCCCTCCTTTTACTTGCTTAAAAAGTTGAAAGACTGAAGGAACTCAAGCCACTTAGCATGCATGTGATTTAGTTTATGCTGGCCACTGATATACTTCAAAGCCTCTTGGTCTGAGTGCAACACAAAGGACTTAGGCTTAAGATAGTGGCTCCAATGCATAAGGGCTCTGACAAGGTCATATAATTCTTTATCATAAATGGAGTAACTCAGCTTAGCTCCACTCAACTTCTCACTGAAATAAGCAACATGGTTCCTTTCTTGAATTAAAACTACTCCAATTCCCACACCACTGGCATCACATTCTACTTCAAACAAGCAATTGAGATCTGGTAGCCTGAGGACATATGCATCACACAAGAGCTTCTTGATGTTTCTTAAGGCTTGCAGAGCACTCTCGGTCCACTTGACTCTTCTCTCTTCATGCACTCAGTGATGGGAGCAGCAATAACACCGAAATTCTTAATAAACCTCAAGTAAAATGAAGCAAGGCCATGAAAACCCCTCACTTCTGTGATATTCTTAGGGACTGACCAAGACTTAACTGCATCAAACTTGTATTGATCCACAGAGATCCCTCTCCCAGACACAACATATCCCAAGAATTTAATCTCATCTGTCATAAAAGTACATTTATCTAATTTTCCAAATAGTTGCATTCTCTCATAATTCTGAACACAGTTGCAAGGTGCTTCAAATGTTCTTCCTGACTTTTGTGTAATCAATATATTATCAAAATAAACTACAACACATTTACATGGCCGCAACACCTCTGTCATCTATCTCATAAAGGTGCTAGGTGCATTTGACGATCCAAATGGCATTACAAGCCACTCATAGAGCCCATGGTTTGTCTTAAAGAATGTTTTTCACTCATCTTATTCTCTAATTCTTACTTGATGATATCCCTGCTTGGGATCTATCTTTGAAAAGATCCTGTAACTACTTAACTCATCTAACATATCATCCAGCCTAGGTATAGGAAACCTGTATTTGACTGTGATGTTGTTGATGGCTCTGCTGTCAATGCACATCCACCATGTGCCATCTGGACTGTAAACTACTCAAACATTAAAAATAAATTGCAAGAAACTAGCAACTTAACCTGGATATGACTAACTTGCAGTATTTAATTATAATAGCTAGAGTACTTATCAATTTATGAAAATTTGCAGGATGATTATTGAATATAACTAATAACTCTATTTATAATTTGAGGATTTATAAGTGAGTCTAAGTATTTATAGTGATAATGCAAAGACTGACACTAATTCTGACAGAAAACTCCAGGAAAAAAAACTGATAAACCCTATTCATAACACTAAGTCAATGAGTTGGGGTTGAGACCTGAACCCAACACACAACAAAGGAACAAGCATCAAAGACCCAACACTAAGCAAAGGTTGAATTCTCCAGCACACAGCCAAGAGATTTGGTTTTCAGAACAGTTTTTTGTTCAGATAACTCACGTGTTTGGTTTTAAAATTAGTCTGCCTCTTCTCATTGATATTGTAGATACCTCAGTTCTTCACCTTTCGTCAACCACCCAGTGATGATTGAGCCGCATGTTTGGTACGCGAAACGATTCATGACAACTCGTAAGTTTACCGTCAAGTGATAGCTCAAACACTTTTTTCTACCCCTTGGTCGTCATCTACGCACCAGTACGGTCGTTTTGACAGTAATTAGATCAGTTCATTTGGAGTCTGGGTCGAAGACCGCTTCATTTTATAGAAACCGTTTTAAAATGCCGAGTCAAAACGCTCTAGGATATTCTGGATATTTTATTAAATATTCAAATTCTATCTTTTTGATAAAATATATCTCGTATCTTTTAAAAAGAGAAGCATAGATCTACCACAATTCTCTAATAGAAACGTGGAAATGTTTCTTCCGCAGAAGGACACCTCTGGGGAAATAACACATCAGGTGCTGTGTCCCTTTGAAGGATCGCAGCTCCTGCTGCTCCCCTTCTCCAGCCTGTTTTCTCTGTTTTCATAATATTTTCGTGATAAGTTTGTGTTATTCCAAAACTCTTCACATTTTCTACTATAAAAGGAGAGCTCCGGTCTCACATTTTCTAAGTTCATTACAATCTCTTGCTTCGAACGATTATTCTTTTACATTTTTTTGAACTACGCGCAGGGTTTGATTTCATTTTTTTATGAATACGTAGGCAATCCTTTAGAGGATTCTACCCGTCATTATTTTAAATGTAAGTAGAAGGACATCTGCGTTTTCATTTGAAATTCGATAAGAATAATAAAGGAAAGTCTCATCAGTTTCTTAACTAACTTCATCTTGGATTTCCTAATCCTTATCGGGTTCGCTTTTCGAGACGTAAGACGACATGGCCGCCAAATGAGCATACTTATTCATTTTTCATTTTCTTTTTTTCAGAGGAATCATTTCACTCCTCTTTCTTTTCCATTCTTTAAACACTTATACATTTCTTTTTTTACAAAACCGCTTTTTGCACACTCTATTTTCATTTTTGAGCCAATTTAGGCCACTAATATGCTACATGTACATTATGTGAATTCTATGTGAATTTCGGCAGCATGACGGCAGAAACCGTTGTCTACCAAAACCTGTTTTTAGACTTACCTGCAGGAACAGAGAACACCCAACAGCAAAGGCACTCAAATATATACATCAAACTGGGGGCTCTCGCCCGAGACAAAGTCAAAATCCAAATGTACAAAAATAATCCAAAATGTAAAAGTCAACGGCAAAATAAAGGACAACTAATCCTCATCGCTATCCAGCTCGGCTACAGTCGCTTCAAGAGCGGCGATCTCAGCATCGCTGGCCTCTATCTCTCTTAACAGACGAGCCGTCTCCTCCTGGGTCTCCGCCAACTCCTGCTCCAGGTCTCTCTGTGAAGAAATGTCTCATTTCAATCATTCAATTTCAAAATACAAAAAAGATACGATAAGATGGAAAGGGAATGAGTGGTTCATACCTGTCGATCCCGGCCACCTAAGAGCGCCTCGATGGCCGTAGCTCGCAGCCGGTTGGCCACCCTCCACAACGCTACGTGCTGAGACGGTGCCACCTGTATTCAAATATAAATAAGGGTCAAATCAAACGCATTACTTTGCAATGAAAATTGCCAAAATTAGAGGCTTACCCTCCTCACTAGGTGCTGCCACTCCTCCAAGCTAGCGCCAATCACCGCCTCGCTAAAATCGCGGAGCTCTGAGATCGTCGTGAAGCCGACCGCGTTAGTGTACTCTAGCACCTTCTTGGTAAGCTGGGGGCTCGACGCCTGCCACCTCGATCTCCTGCAAAGTTCAAAAAATTCTTTAATTGACGATCGTTCGCCACTTTTAAATCAATTCAAATGACTCCTTAATTGAGGATCATTCGTTACTTTTCAAATCAATTCAAAAATATTTAATTGACGATCGTTCGTCACTTTTCAAATCAATTCAAAAATCTTTAATTGACAATCGTTCGTCACTCAAATCAATTAAAAAAAAAAAAAACAAGAAACAAGCAATGCTTAGGACCCCTTTCGGACATACAATACGTGGGCCGGTCTTTCATCAACAGGATATCGCTCGCGACAACCAAGGAGATTCTATGGAATGATTTGATCCTGACAGAATCTTCCATATACCCGCGCTTTGACAGGCTTCAAAACCGTCACATGTTATTATATCAGCATGGACCCACCTTTCGGACATACAATCCGTGGGCCCGTCTTTTATCATCAGGATGTTGCTCGCCACAACTGAGCAGATCCCCCGGAATGATTCAATCCTGACAGAGTCTTCCCTAGACCCGCGCTTTTACAGGCTTCAAAACCGTCACATTATATTATCCACCCAGCAGGGACCCACCTTTTGGACATACAATCCGTGGGCCCGTCTTTTATCTTCAGGATGTTTCTCGCTACAACCGAGCAGATCCCCCGGAATGATTCGATCTTGACAGAGTCTTCCGTATATTTAGTGCAGCAGTATTTTGCAGATTTATTTCAATATACATGTTTCCTCGACGAGAGTTCGTCTGAGGACAGAGACAAGCAAATTCTCACATATGATATTTTCAGCGGCTGGCGAGCCTCATAACGCACCCCATTCAAACGGATGGCGAGCCTCACATGGCACCTCATTCAAAATAAGAAGATGCCTCAGTTATGACTCCTTCTTATGGCTAGCGAGCTTTTATACGTAGTCTAATGGACTTTAAGCGACCCTTCCTGATGGTGGACAGACTTTAATGTTCCCGACGACAGGTCCTTGCTTCAGACCCTTTGAGCCGCCTCTCGTCGCCATAGTCGAAAGGTTGTAATCTTCGATTGACCAGGTGGCTATACTTTGAGTTTTGCCTTGTCCAAGACTCAGTCAAAGTGGGGGCTCTGTAGATACATCAGTTCTACACCTTCCGTCAATCATCCAGTGATGATTGGGCCGCATGTTTGGTACGCAAAACGATTCATGACAATTTGCAAGTTTATCGTCAAGTGATAGTTCAAACACTTGTTTCTACCCCTTGGTCGTCATCTACGCATCGGTATGGTCGTTTTGATAGTCATTAGAGTTCATTTAAAGTCCGGGTCGAAAATCGCTTCATTTTCTAGAAAACGTTTTAAAATGCCGAGTCGGAACGCTCTAGGATATTCTGGATATTTTATTAAATCTTCAAATTCTATCTTTTTCATAAAATTTATCTCGTATCTTTTAAAAAGGGAAGCATAGATCTACCAGAATTGCGTAATAGAAACGTGAAAATCTTTCTTCCGTAGAAGGACACCTCTTGGGAAATAACACAGCAGGTGCTGCGTCCCTTTGAAGGATCGCAGCTCCTGCTGCGCCCCTTCCCCAGCTCATTTTCTCTGTTTTCAGAATATTTTCGTGATAAGTTTGTGTTATTCCAAAACTCTTCACATTTTCTACTATAAAAGGAGAGCTCCGATCTCACTTTTTAGGCCCGCGACTGTTCCGCCCTTCTATTCTCTCTTTGCATTCTAGACATTGCTCTAAGCTTTCGACATCTACGGGGTTGATCAATCAACCATGTAAGCTCAGATCTTTCTGAGTACCCGTCACGTTTGCATGACCGACCCATTTGACCACTACACAATCAATCAATTAATTCAATCAACTTAAATCCTCTAACGAGGGCACTTTCTACGTACATTCGAGTCGAGCAGTCACTAGACGTTAACTTAGTTAATCTCGTTTCGTCAAACATGTAAGTCTGAGGGTGTAAATCCCATCTTCTTTATTTGTATTATTTATTTTTTCGTTCAATTAATGTAAGATTCACGTCAGAAGTAAGTTCAAAATCGATTTCAAAACAAAACCGTTTTACAAAACCTTTTTTAGCAGACATCAGACGTCGAGAAGAAATGCAGTAGCAGCTGCCCCTTTTGGAAGGATCGCAACACATGCTGCGCCTCTTCTAGAGGCTGCCCTTCTTCTTCTTCTTCTTCTTCTTCTTCTTCTTCTTCTTCTTCTTCTTCTTCTTCTTCTTCTTCTTCTTCTTCTTCTTCTTCTTCTTCTTCTTCTTCTTCTTCCTATGGCTCTTGCGATTTTGTTCTTTTTCTTATTTTCTTTATAAATCATATTTCAGTCTTTCATATAAAACGTTTCGTTCTCGACCTAAATTCCTAATAATTCGATATTAGCGAGTTTTCGTCTTTAACTCAAATCTGGGTCTTGGAAATTCGATTTGTTCATATCAGGTCTCTAGAATTCATTATTGATACAAATTATAGTAATTAATATATTAAACCACTATTACTCGAGTTATAGGGCAATAATCGATCGTAAATATGCCAAAGAATGTTAAGTGCTCGCGATTGTGACTTTACTGTCAGAATTCAACTCAAGAATAGACGCAATGAGCCTTGCGCCTCTTCCGTGTTCATTGGGTGTTCGATTTGTTCATATTAGGTGTTCGATTAAAGAGCTTCCTAATACGTACCCTGACCCCTTACTCAAGATATCTATGAACATCTGTGTTCATTGGCATCCACGAGAGTCATTCTAGACATAGAATTCTTAGGGTAACGAGTTCTTAGTGTTCATGTCATTACTTTTTGTCTTGACATGGCATAAAGTATTCGAATTGGTGGCGACTCCACAAATGCGTATTTTTACGCTTGTCCTTCCCAAGCGCGCCCCTTCCGTGGTCCCCCGTATACCACATATATTAGGCCCTTAAATAGGCATTTCAGTTGAATACAATTGAGTTCTTGTGTCTAGGAACATATCTCAACTAACCATAATAAAACAAACTTCATAAATACTACATTAGGACAAAGGAAATAAAGAGAAAAAGAAAAACCCAGTTTGGATTATTGTGCATGATTTTATGTTGTGCTACATGGCTTCTTTGAGGCTTAGGATGCTTCCGACTTGTTGGAAGTTGGCTTCCTTGGGTCTGATACTTCTTCAGATAACACCTAGACCCATTTCAGATGGTCTTTGCTTGCACTTGAACCCGTATCATAAGTATTAACCTAACTGCAACAATATTGTTCTTCTATTGCCTAGTTTTAGGACTAACTACTGAATACTGGATAGATGCTTGAATTGAAAACAACTAGGAAGCCTGATGTACATAGTTAAGGATTGTTGCTTGTTAGACCTAGGCTGATGAGGATACAAGGCCAGCTAATGACAAGAACCCCTACATCAGGCTACCTGACCTGGTCCTAATGGTTATTGATGAGCCTGGGTTGGGTGGTTTATGTTGGAGTAGGTGTCTTCCACAATAGTGCGACACATAATAAATCTCATTAAGAAATATAATTGGGATATTTATTGACTATATATATGATTAGTCAGTTGATTAACGTAAATCAATAACGGTTGGCTGACTAGAGTTTGAGGTTATTGTCGTATGACGGCGGTGATCAACTGATCCCTTTCGGTCACACCTATAGGATGAAATCCAAATATTATCTAATTATTTATATATGATACAGTTCATTAGTCCAATACATATATTTGATATGTACGAGAGTTAATTATTAGAAATTGAGTTAAGAACTCAAATTCGATTAAGTTTATTTTTCAATTATGCGATAATTGACTAATAACTTTATATCTTATTTAATATGATTAAATAAGATTTAACTTAGTAATTAATCGTTAAAT
Source organism: Heliosperma pusillum (assembly GCA_022085475.1). Lineage (NCBI taxonomy): Eukaryota > Viridiplantae > Streptophyta > Magnoliopsida > Caryophyllales > Caryophyllaceae > Heliosperma > Heliosperma pusillum. Next base: position 71,031 of record JAIUZE010070638.1, on the reverse strand, counting down.
TACTAAATTAGTTGAGGTTTTGAGATAGAGGTAATTAGTTAATTATATTTACAAGGAGTTGTAAAATAAATTAACTAAGCATTGTGGGACCCATTATATATTGATATAATGGTAAAATATCACTTAAAATGGTAAGTACATATTATTTATTTATTTGTGTCATATAATTGTTATATGATCAAATTAACACTTAATTATATAAGATAATTAAGCATACGATTATAAGTATTTGTAGGACAAATATAAAAAATCAAAATAGGCCAAATAATGCCTTACATGGCCGGTCATGTAGTAGTGGTGAGGTGATGATGGTTGCTTTTGTTCATGCTCACAAGTCACATGTGATTATGACATGAATAGTAACCTAAAATCATTTCATTCAACACTACACTCTACCACTTTGCATGTGAATTAAAATAAGCAAAATAAGTCCCTTGTGAAGGGCTCATGACCGGCCATGTTGCCTATAAAAGGGCAATATGGTTGTTCATTTCATTTGTTCATTCTTGCTTATTTTTCAAACATCTCTCAAAAACTCTTCTTCTTACTAAAACTCTCATAATACTAATATTTACTAACTATTAATAGTATAGTAATATATTATAATATTGGTAGTATTATATCTATCTTATTATCTAGTTAATAATAAGAATAGATTATTTGGTATCATCTTGGTGAAACTTGAAGGAGGTCTTCTAGTTTGGAGATTGCTCTTGTTCATCCATATTTATAGCTCAAAAACAACAAAAAGGAGTTCTTGTTGTGCCCATTTAATTTCCAATTCAATGTGAGGAAATTTCTTCTTTTATATAAATGTCTTTATATTTGCATGCTTGTTACATAGATCATTAAATACTAAATTAACAAGTAATTTAGTAACTAATTAGAGGAGTCTAATTAAGGTCTATGGACTTTCAGTTTACTTGCTCTTGCCTGTAACCTGGTTACAGCAGGCTCATGGCTTGGGTAGTCCTCATGAGCTCCAGCGCCAAGTCCCCTTCTTGACTAAGTTTTGGCCCAAAATCTTCACCAGTGTTCTCATTATCTGAATCACCGAAGTAAGGCTCAAGATCACCAACTTTAATGGTTTCATGTACCTCATATTCACCTGGACGATTGAGCTTACATGCATTAGACACAACCTTATCAATTATTTCAAATGTCCCTTATGCCCTAGGCATTAGTTTGTGCTTTCTTTTATCAAGAAACCTCTCCTTCCTCAGATGGAGTCAGACCAGGTCACCAACTTCAAATTCTCTAGACTATTTAGGACCTTTTTTCTGGCCTGATAACTTACACTGGTCCTCTCAATCTGTTTTCTGACCTGAGAATTGATCTTTTGCATCTGTTCTAACCTTTGTTTGGCATGATAGTTGACAACTTCCCTTCTAACATGAGCCATGTCTGTAGGCATCAGAGGATTCTCACCATAAAAAATTTCAAATGGACTTTGACCTATGCTGCTGGAGGGTGCTCCATTGAAAGAAAATTCAGCTGCAGCCAGCTTGAGATCCCAATCCTTAGTGGATTTAGCAACTGTGCACCTAAGAATCATTCTCAGAGTTTTGTTGGTTACTTATGTCTACCCATATGTCCGAGGATGATAGGTGTTAGTACCTGATAAATCCAGCATGACCTAGAAGCTACAGTATCAACTTAATTTAACCGGGGCATAAACTTAGGTGACCTTCCAGGCATCTTTGCACCATCCAGGATAGGACAATCCAAGTCAGGTTATAAGAAGATAGCTTGACATGACAAATCAAGCATAAGCTTACCTCGAACCTATTACCCCAAGCAACCTAACGGGCTAATCCTATCACAACCAATTATCCCTACTTTCAAGGAAGACCATTTCCATACTTCTTACCTCCCAGGAAACCCACCTCACATATAAGAAGGTCAACAAGTTGGCTGCCAAGATAACTTCTACATTTATGGGAAAATATCTTCACGTCCTCAGCAACCTACATACACGAACTCAACAACTCCAGTAACCAACTAAAGCACAAATAACCACCTGGACCCAGTCAACCGTGTAAATAGGGCACATTTCCTATTTATTAGCAACGTCTCTAATTTAATCTAGAGACGAGAGGATGGACGAATATAAATAGGCATAAAACCTCCATCACAAGAAACACAACACTCTACACTTCTACTAATCTTATCGCCATTGTATTCAATTAAGTGTTAACATTGCAACCATCCTACCTATATAGTGAAATTCCTCTCCTAGCTTGGCCCCCATGGTTTTTTCCCTTATTCCCAGGGTTTTCCACGTAAAAATACTTGTGCCATTTGTTCATAAATTTATTTTTATTATTTGTTGTTCTAGGAGAATTGTTGTTTGAACTAGTTACTTTGCATTTCTATCCTGGCCGGATTAATCAAACTGAGGCGATAAATCCTGCTAAAATAATTGGCGCCCACCGTGGGGCATCTAATTCATGAACAACCAAAAAATCTCCTATAAATTCCTTACAAAAGTCTATTTTTCAAAAAAAAAAAATGGTTAATCCCTCTGTCGAACAACAATTGGAGGCAACCAATCAACAACTTTAGGAAATGGAGCAACTAAAGCAGAAAATGGCTCAGGCTGAAGCTGAAGTCCTCAAACTAAAAGAGTCTGAAGCCAACTTGAAGCAAAAACTGGAAAATAAAGCATAAGGCTCCTAATCGAGGATCCAGATGGGAACACCTTTCTCATCCATCATCAAAAACCTGGATTTTTCCAGCTTTGAATCCTCTAATGGTGACAAAAATATAACTATAGAGTCAGATGATGAAGATGATCAAAGTGATACGAAGACTCCTGACAAGACTGAGACTGCAATTATGTTAGTTGTAGTCTCGGAGATTCAGAAGCTGCACGACAAGATAGAAAAAATTCTTGGAATCCCTGCTACCATGGAGGAAGCCACCCTGGAATCCTATGTTGACTCACCCTTTTTGGATGAGATAAAAAGGGTAGATCTACCAAAGAAATTACTTGTCCCATAAATCAGAACCTATGATGGTACAACATATCCACAAAATCATGTAGCTTTCTTCAAGGAATGAATGTTGGCTGCATTTATTCCAACTAAACTCAGGCAAGTATGTATGTGCAAGGGCTTTGGCACTACCCTGGCTGGTGCTGCCCTGCAATGGTACATTAACTTACCAAATGGAAGTGTCAAATCCTTCGTTGATTTGATAAACAAGTTCAACCAGCAACTTGCTAGTAGCCGGGAACTTGAAAAGAGATCCAGTGACTTGTACCGGAACAAGCAGAAGTCAGATGAAAACCCTGCGAGTTTTCCTGGCCAGATTCAACAAAGAGAAAGTATCCATTCGTAGGTGTGACGTGGGAAAATATGTGGAAGCATTTAGGCAAGGATTACTGCCCGACATTGATCTCTATGTGGATATGACCAAATATCCCTGCCATACCTTTGAAGATGTCCAGGCGAAGACACTAACTCATATCAGACTAGAGGAAGACAAAACCTTCAAGTCAGAATCATAGCTGGTGGAGACTACGACAAGTCCAACCGAAAGAGTAATATTTACAGAGGAAATCACTCCAGGCCTCCTCCATATTCCATGCCATCCGAAGTCAACTTTGCCCAAGAGTAACGAGGTAATCCCTTTTTCTTCCCAACTATCCAGGAATATAACTTCTATGTTGATATTGCAGTACTCATCAAAAGACTCGACAATATGGGCGACATAGTCAAGTGGCCCAGGAAGTCAGAGAATAACAACCTTAGGAAGGACACAACCAAATTGTGTGATTTCCATATGGATGTGGGATACTCAACTGAAGAATGCTTTGGACTACGAAAACAAGTAGCCTACCTAATAAAGAACGACTACCTAAATTACCTTCTCAAAAAAAGAGACAAGCATACAAGTCAGGATCGAAACCAGAAGCCTGAACTTGATTTAATTTGCCGCCCCCTCCACCGATCTATGAAGTCAAGTTTATCAATATCAAAGAGCCTTACAAGACCTCCTTAGTACTTCAGGATGCTACCATCTCAGTTGCCCCAGGTAGTACATATCAGATCAAGCGATAAAGAAACAATACTTTATTAACTTAATGGTTTAACTGAAATACATACTCCCAAACTAGACCGCATACCGTCTAAAACAACATCCAAATACTAAAAAGTGTTAAAGCAATATGAACGAACTTAAGTATATGACTCCAAAATTCTAAGCGGAAGCTAAGACTCGATGTAGTGATCCCAGCCTCATCCCAACGCAGCTTACAGATTACCTGTGATTACTTGTTCACCATTCCCCAATGGATCACAACAGTTTGTAAAATAATAACGGGGTTAGTAATCGTATATAACGACCAATGTACTAGACAAGCACAAAGGAAAGAGAAACTGGAGGGCCACCACAGCGGTCACCTCAGCAGACTCTGGTTAACATTCCTGCTCTACACAAAAACCACCAATTGACCCTGGACCGCATCCACAAGCGTCGAAATTCCATCTCACCGCAGCCAGACAAACCCGGAACATTAATGTGCACATCCCCCAAGTAGCGGGATAATTACCAAAACGAACTCGGGGTGTGATCCGTCTCCTAACGGAATCACCAATTCAACCAGTAACCATAGTAACCATCGTAACAACTCAAATTCCTACCCCGAACTCTATCATCATCATCATCATCATCATCATCATCATCATCATCATCATCATCATCATCATTATCATCAAACAATCAAGTATCATACAATATCTCATCACATCAATTAATATAAGCAAATAGTGAGTAGGGAAACCCTACCTTATGGCAACTCCGCAATCCAAAAAGCAGTTATTCAAAATTCTTCTTCAATGAAGTCCCCTCCCAATCAACAATAAGCATACAATCAATATTCTACATAATCTCTTTTTCCTCCAATTAAATTAGGGTTACAATAATACGTACCAATCACAAAGTATAGATACTTACCAACGCAATCAACAAGGTAGCAAGAGATCGGATCCGACACGAGAAGATAAAGGAAGTTCTTGAGAAATTAGAGAGAGTTTTTTAGAAGAAAAAGGGTGTGCTTGAGAAACGTAATGATAATTATGAATCCTAATCCCTCTTAATAATCCTTCATCAACCGTCCGACTAATACTCGAAACCCGTCGTACTCGATCGAGTACAACATGTACTCGGTCGAGTACAACTTATTCGGTCGAGTGTCTAACTCACTCGGCCGAGCACAAGAACAGAATGCTATTTCAAACGACAGACCAATCTACTCGGTCGAGTGGACTATACTAAGTCGAGTACCTTATCCACTTGGTCGAGTAAGATTTACTCGACCGAGTGCCAACTACACAGAAATACGGAGTATTACAACCTTCCCTTCTTAAGAACGAACTTCGTCCTCGAAGTTAACAACTCATACTCATTTCTCAAAACACAACACAAGACACATACACACAAACCAAACACCATGAACTCTAGCCAAACTCCCAACATTCCAAACACAAGGACTCTGCAAATCACATATCAACTCGAAACAAACCAACACCAAGTCTCCATCGGACATAGTAAGACCAATGATAAGACGAACGTCTCACAAAACTAATACATGTTATTACATTCTTCCTTCCTTAAAAATGAACTTTGTCCACGAAGTTCAGACCCTCATTATAAACAAAAGAAACCAAGCATTAAAGCTAACACTAGCATCATCATATACTAAAGGTACCCTCAAAAACTGTCACAACCCAATACAACCACCTAATCCAAAACTCCAACAATACATACATTGGCCCTTACCACATAAAAATTTCCTCCACAAGACATTCAAACTAACACTTATCAACACTCAATACATAGCACACATAGCATACACATCTTTTCACCTCAGATGGCACACATCCCTTTTCACCTCATAACCTTTCATTACATTAACATACGTACATCACTAAAACTAACTCATCACCACCATGCCCAACATTAATAAATCAAACTACCTTATAACCTATAACAAAAATGTGATGCTGCAATTCTACCTCCCTTAAAATGAACTTTGCCCTCGAAGTTGAGGACGAAGTTCACCCACACTCCAACAATTAACATTATTACTGTCATCCATGCTCTCATACTAATAGTTATATACCTTCACGTAACAAAAGCTGATCATCACCATATGTAACACCCGCAAATGTACCCTATTTTTATAGTAAAAATATTTTACGGATACTTTTCAGCGAAATTTAGTTTTAATTTAGAATTTAATTTTCCGAGTCGAATTTAGAATTTCCGAGTTCGTATTTGGAATTTCCGCGATATTCCATGTGAATCCCGTCTTAAGGCGACTTTGACTTTTTCTTGACTTTTCTTTATACATCTGATACTACCTCTTTAACCCATTTCATTCCAACACAACTCAAACATTTCTTCTTCCTTAAGAAATCCCAAAACCCTTGCCTCCATTTTGATCCAACCTTAGATTCGTCATATTTCATTCGTTTCTTGCTCAAATTCACGTAAGTTTGTCTTATTCTTCCCCTCTTAGCTTCCTCTATCCATTTTTGGTAATAAAATTACCGTCTTTCTCGCTTTTTAAATTATCCGTCTTTCTCAAGGTAAATGATATTCATCTTTTGTTATTTAATTGTAAGTGGAGACTTTCTAGAAATCGATTAAAGACGCGAAAAGGTAACGGTGAAGGGTTACTCGATATCATTTACGTGTTTTACATGCTTTATATGTTAGAATTCGTATTTATAATACGATTAGTAAGCTTAGGATTTATGTAATTGATGATGATTGTTGTTAGTTGATGATTGTTGATGATGAATATTGATTGTTGATAGTTAATAGAAGTAGATTATGAGAATTGGAAATGATAGAGTTGTGTATGTTGCTCACGGGTTGATGTTGTCCCAGCCGGGTACCCGGTCGCCGGTCCAACTGACCGGCTGGAAATCTCACTGCACCGGCCCTTTTGCGTAGAATGATCATATCTCCTTCTTTACTTGCTTGTTTTGGGCTTTTGACCTATCGTTGGAACCGTAAGAGGATACGCTATCACCTCAACTTGGAATTTCTGCATTTGCATATCTAGAACTCTAGTTATGACCGTTTGAAGTGGACCCTTGTTTTAGTTAGTTTCCAAACTTGTTGTTTTGAGATAAGATCTATGTTCCCTATTTTACTATGCTTCTTAAACTTGGTCTAATGCTTATGTAATCATGTATTGTTTCATGTTTATCAATGTTACATTTATATCATACTTATATCACTTTCCCCTTTGTTTTTCTCATGATCCTTTGGTCCCAGCCGGGTAGCCGGCATCCGGTCCCCTTGACCGGCTGGGACACCTTGTATTTTCAATTTGGTTTTCATATGATGGTTGGCCTTAGCCGGGTGACCGGCAGCCGGTCCACCTGACCGGCTGGCACCTGCTGGACTTCGTTTGTATTTCTTGTTTACGATTTAATTTATAATAGTTCGCATGGTTCGTTTATCGTAAAAATTTACGTAGTGACTTATAATATTAATGTTTCGAATATATGATATTTCATTCGCTTGTATCACATGTTTTGTGACGGTTTTTGGTATGTCCCCCTTTGAGTCGGTTTTTAGAAATAATACGGTTTGAGCACTATTTTGTCTTATGCTTTGTACTCTCATTCCCTTGGCTACCTCCACATTCGTAAGGCTGGAATGTCGGAACAGGGAGGTATCCTACTGCTTACTTGCATGTGTAGTGGGCATACGACGACTTTGTTGGGAGTTGAACGCATTGCGTTGATCGACCCGGCCGTCAAATGTTGTGTACTTGCGAGGTGGTGTTATTTGCATGTAGCGTACCGCTTGTTATGTGGCTCGAGCTCTTTTCCGCCTCTTTCGTGAATTATTCTACCGAATTTGGGGTACTCGGCGTCATTTGATTGACCGAGTCTTGGATGCGAAATGTCATCGCTTGTCGAACCGGAAAATGCGATTCTGGGAGTCTGGCCAGATTTAGATTAGGAACCGTATTATTATCGTCGTTCCTACCAGGAGGAAATTAGTCTACATATACGAAATGGATTGAATCGTATATGCGTTCAGGGAATGTTTTTCTCCCGTGGATGCATGTTAATCATACTTGCCATGTACACGGTGCTAGTGCGTTTCATTTACCGTGAGAGATGTCGTCTTTGTGTCGTTGTCTTTGAATGCGTGATTTCATGATTGATTATTCATGGTCATTGCATGACTTGGCATCGTCAATGTATTGGTACGTTTGAATGGGTGATAATATGATGGATTTATTGTGATCATCGCATGACTTGGCATGGTTTGTTGTCGAGTCTCAATCTTATCAAACTTATACCGCTAACGGTGAGATGCAAGCCCTAGTGAGCGTATTCGGTTGCCTAAGAGTGTCTTCCCCGAGTCTTTGTATAACATGATGGATTCGGTTTTGTATTCTATATGCTCTTATCGTTATATAATGAATTGCCTATCTATCCTTATCGTATTTCACATGTATATTCATATATGCATGCTTCTACTTTTGTATTTCCTTCTATGTACGTTTAATGTGATATGGCTGGGAGAACCCGGAGTTACTCCCCACTGACTGTGGCGTTCATGTTTTCATGGATGAACAGGTTGCTTGCATGGATGGCTTTTTGCTTGTGGTATTTTGGGTTCGGGTGTGAGCTAGCGGGCGTTGTCCCTGGATGAAACACCTCTAGACGTTTATTAGCTAGTTTGCTAATCACTTTGACCTTTATAATATTTTGAGAGACTCCGTCTCTTTGTTGTATTTCATACTTTAGTTTGTAATATTTGACACTCCTCGTATACTTCTTCTTGCATGTATAAAAGTTTTTAAAAAACTTCATATTTCCGCTATATAATTCACATGCTTGTATGTTTTATATTTCCGCATTCGCGAGGGTTTTGTTCACGTTGGTATCAGAGCTTAAACGCTCCCGAATCACCACACTGTGAACCCTAAACTTAAATTACTTGCCTTGAAAATAATAAATGAGAGATGGGTAACTTAAGGACCTAAGGTGGTAGTCTTTGGTGTACTTGATGTTTGTTAGGTTCTAACTTGTTTGTTGATTGTGTTGAGTGATGTTATGTTTGTTTGTATCTACCGTCTTAAGGTTGATCATTGTGTTACCTAGAAGAAGTATCCTCTACCGAAGATTTGAAGATTGACAAGCCTAATTGAAGTGTATTTCTTCCTCATCTATGAATTCTCTCGTCCTTATTGTATTATTCTCTTTTCCTTCTATCTAGGTGCTTTTTTCTCTTCCATCTTGTTTGCCTCTTGGAAATTACTCTTGATAGTTCCTCCATCTTACCATTGGTATCCTTACCTTCCTCTTGTAACATTTTTGTGGATGCCATACCCATTTGTTTGTGGTATATTATACTTGGTCGGAAGAACTTTGAATTTTGTGGAATATTAGTGGTTGTTAGAATGAATTTGTGATTTGAGGAAAATGGTGTAGATCTAAATTCACCCTATAGTGGTGATTGGTTGTATCTCTAAGGAAAGGTAGTAAGATAAGTTTGATGATTTTAATGCTTGATGCTTGTCATGACTAATGTGGTGATAGTTCATGATATTTGATGGTGTAAAGATTGAATGAGTTGGTTAAGAATCTTAACCCATTAGCGATTTAATCTTTTGAATTTAGGAGTTTGAAATGATGCCTTGAGTTGTAAAATGCTTTTGAGACTAAGTGACTTCTTGTGGATTCTAGTTTATGTGTTAGAGTATAGGCTTGGTGAAAAAGCATTTGGCTATAGTTCTTGGATTTAAAGATATGATCTTATCTTATGGTATCGGAGACTCGTTTGGAGTAGTAAGTTTCGTTGTAAGTTGAACCATATTATTTGAGGATTATGATGTGAGTTATGATGGAAATACCCTGGGACGTTAATGATGATGTTTGACTTGAGGTTGTACTTTGATAAAAATGAACTCGTGGGCTATAGACTCGAAAATGACCAAGTATAAGAGAGTATTTGTTAGTCCTTCAGTTAAAGAAACCTTTGAGGTTGTGTTGAATATTTGAGCTAAAGGAATGTTATTATACTTGAGTTGCAATTACGCATTTGGGATTCCGTAAGATATGAAAGGATGGATGAATTGGGTTTGGTCTAATTCGTTTGTTAAATCCTAGGTGTACCTTATTTTGTTGTGATTGTGGTACGATGGTCCCTTGTAGAGACCCTTTGTTTGGGATGAGTTGCTTTAACTAATCACCCTAAGTCTGAAAGGAGAAATTTTGTGGATTAAACCTTAAACCTTTACTCGTGCCATCATTCCTTTTCATTTCCATTCTTGAATGTTTTTGTCAAGATTGATCTTTAAGAAATCGCATGCTCGTATCTTCTTTCTTACTCGAATAGCTTCATAACTCTACTATCTGCTTTGTCTCTTCCTTGACCTCGTTATTTTCAGCGCTCCTCTCTTGTAATCTCCTGCCTTATTTATTCTCGTGTTCTCCTTGAGATTCCGTATTGTTTTCTATCTCGTTGCTCCTTCATCTTTTCTATAGTGGATTGGATATTCCGTTTGTAAGGCTCAGAGAATAAGTGTGATGTAATTTGGGATTCTTTAGTTAGAATATGTGTCCTTGGATTGAGAAAATTTCATGTTGTATTTCATTATGGGAAATAGGACTTAAGCTCTAGGATGAATCCTAATAGTGATAATGTATCCTCTCTTAGTAGTTTTAGATTTGGAGCTTGGTATTGTAGTGCTATTTTGAGAATTGAGTTGATCATGATAATAGTTCGTTGTTGTTGGGTACTATAACGGTTGCTTGGTATGTCATTTGGGAAATTGATGTCTCTAATTGGTGGATTCTAAAAGAGACTTTGCTTTAGGGAATTTGAGCCGGTACCCAAAGTTTGAGGAGTTTTGTCATAAATGAAAATCGATTCATTTTGAGTTTTAGATGATCTAAATGATTTGAATGGTTGTCTGATTTCCAAGTGATTGGTCATTTGTGGTTTGGAATTAGTAATTCTCTTTTATTGTTAAGGAATCATAGTTTGAGATTGAGAAATGTTCGTTGCAAGCTTTGGATAGTGAGTGCTCGGTTGTTATGGAATATAGAGTTAGAATGGTGAACCTATTCATCTTGGGGATTAGTAACCACCATAGTTTGCTAATGTGACTATTTATATTTGAGGCTTCGAGTGTAGTAATGATCGAATTAAGGATGTTATGGCGTATTAAAGAATTCTTATAAGCGATAATGGATTGTTGATTTTCCCTTGTCGTGAGACTTTGGATGAGACTAGTTGGTTCTTAGATAATTATGTTTGGTTGCGTGGATTGTGTTTTGATTTTCGAGGATGAGAAAGTTCATTGTAAATTTAGGATAATGAGTTTGAAGTAAATTGGATTAAAGGATTTTCATGGTAAGTCCTTTACTTTGTGGTTGTTAGCGATCATGTTTCCATAGATAAATATTTTGTTGGTAGTTTCTAGTAAGAGTTTTGATGAAACTAAGAAGATTAGAGTGCGTAATAAATCTTTCATGTGGATTGTTAGTTGTGGAGTCTACCGTGCCGATGGACCTTAGTAGTTTCTAATTGGATTCGAATAATTGGGATTTGTTACTCGAAGTTTCGTGATTATGGAATATTTTTGTAGGATTTCTGATGATTGAAAAGGATGAGTTGCAAATTGGGTAAATTGCATTCTCTTGAGGATTTGGTTTATTAGTAGAGTTAGTGATGTCGAATTCTTGTAGATCTTCCTGCCGACTTTATCTTAATCTTCATATCCCTAAGAATTCGATTTGTTTTGTTTTTGCGTGTTTTGTATATATTTTGTTATCATGATTTGTGAACTTGATGTTCGAGTCGTTCTATGTACGTGTAATGTCGTGTTATTTTGATTCTATCTTTGAGAAAACCTTCAAATCTCCTTAACGTATTCCAAATTTAACTTTTCAAAGAAGTCTAAAGATGGATTTTGTACCCTCTTTTTGGAGAAAAGATATTTCTTTTGCTTTTATACTTGGACTATGCGTTGGTTGGATGTTTGGACTTGTTATTGGAGACGTCTGGTGACTAGTTTTGCACTTACTAACGCTTGTTTTGATTTTCGATTTCACTATTTCGACTTTGTTTTGATCTGGATAATTAGAGTTCTCGTTCGCGACGGGCACTCTTGTGATTCGTAAATAAAGTTTCGCACTTATAAAAAATTTCCTTAAACCATTTTCGAAATGAACATATTCCCCTTATAAGAGTTTTCGTATTAATTTTGATAACCGATTCTTGTCCTTAATACTTTTGTTTTCTACTCTCAAGTTTCGAGGACGAAACTTTTTAAAAAGGTGGGGTGATTGTAACACCCGCAAATGTACCATATTTTTATAGTAAAAATATTTTACGGATACTTTTCAGCGAAATTTAGTTTTAATTTAGAATTTAATTTTCCGAGTCGAATTTAGAATTTCCGAGTTCGTATTAAGAATTTCCGCGAGATTCCATGTGAATCCCGTCTTAAGGCGACTTTGATTTTTTCTTGACTTTTCTTTATACATCTCATACTACCTCTTTAACCTATTTCATTCCAACACAACTCAAACATTTCTTCTTCCTTAAGAATCCCAAAACCCTTGCCTCCATTTTGATCCAACCGTAGATTCGTCATATTTCATTCGTTTCTTGCTCAAATTCACGTAAGTTCGTCTTATTCTTCCCCTCTTAGCTTCCTCTATCCGTATTGGTAATAAAATTACCGTCTTTCTCGCTTTTTAAATTATCCGTCTTTCTCAAGGTAAATGATATTCATCTTTTATTATCTAATTGTAAGGTGGAGACTTTTAGAAATCGATTAAAGACGCGAAAAGGTAACGGTGAAGGGTTACTCGATATCATTTACGTGTTTTACATGCTTTATATGTTAGAATTCGTATTTATAATACGATTAGTAAGCTTAGGATTTATGTAATTGATGATGATTGTTGTTAGTTGATGATTGTTGATGATGAATATTGATTGTTGATAGTTAATAGAAGTAGATTATGAGAATTGGAAATGATAGAGTTGTGTATGTTGCTCACGGGTTGATGTTGTCCCAGCCGGGTACCCGGCCGCCGGTCCAACTGACCGGCTGGGACTCACTGCACCGACCCTTTTGCGTAGAATGATCATATCTCCTTCGTTACTTGCTTGTTTTGGGCTTGTGACCTATCGTTGGAACCGTAAGAGGATACGCTATCACCTCAACTTAGAATTTCTGCATTTGCATATCTAAAACTCTAGTTATGACCGTTTGAAGTGGACCCTTGTTTTAGTTAGTTTCCAAACTTGTTGTTTTGAGATAAGATCTATGTTCCCTATTTTACTATGCTTCTTAAACTTGGTCTAATGCTTATTTAATCATGTATTGTTTTATGTTTATCAATGTTACATTTATATCATACTTATATCTCATTCCCCTTTGTTTTTCTCATGATCCTTTGGTCCCAGCCGGGTAGCCGGCAGCCGGTCCCCTTGACCGGCTGGGACACCCTGTATGTTCAATTTGGTTTTCATATGATGGTTGGCCTTAGCCGGGTGACCGGCTGGCACCTGCTGGACTTCGTTTGTATTTCTTGTTTACGATTTAATTTATAATAGTTCGCATGGTTCGTTTATCGTAAAAATTTACGTAGTGACTTATAATATTAATGTTTCGAATATATGATATTTCATTCGCTTGTATTACATGTTTTGTGACGGTTTTTGGTATGTCCCCCTTTGAGTCGGTTTTTAGAAATAATACGGTTTGAGCACTATTTTGTCTTATGCTTTGTACTCTCATTCCCTTGGCTACCTCCACATTCGTAAGGCTGGAATGTCGGAACAGGGAGGTATCCTACTGCTTACTTGCATGTGTAGTGGGCATACGACGACTTTGTTGGGAGTTGAACGCATTGCGTTGATCGACCCGGCCGTCAAATGTTGTGTACTTGCGAGATGGTGTTATTTGCATGTAGCGTACCGCTTGTTATGTGGCTCGAGCTCTTTTCCGCCTCTTTCGTGAATTATTCTACCGAATTTGGGGTACTCGGCGTCATTTGATTGACCGAGTCTTGGATGCGAAACGTTTATCGCATGTCGAACTGGAAAATGCGATTCCGGGATTCTGGCCAGATTTAGACTAGGACCGGGTATTTATATCGTCGTCCAACCGGAGGAAATTAGTCCACATATACGAAATGTGATCGTGTATGCGTTCAGGGAAATGTTTATCTCGTGGATGCCTGTTAATCATACTTGCCATGTACGCGGTGCTAGTGCGTTTCATTTACCGTGAGAGATGTCGTCTTTGTGTCGTCGTTCTTGAATGCGTGATTTCATGACTTATTATTCATGGTCATTGCGTGATTGGGGATCGTCAATGTATTGGTATGTTTGTATGGATGATAATATGATGGATTTATTGTGATCATCGCATGACTTGGCATGGTTTGTTTGTCGAGTCTCAATCTTATCAAACTTATACCGCTAAAGGTGAGATGCAAGCCCTAGTGAGCGTATTCGGTTGCCTAAGAGTGTCTTCCCCGAGTCTTTGTATAACATGATGGATTCGGATTTGTATTCTATATGCTCTTATCGTTATATAATGAATTGCCTATTTATCCTTATCGTATTTCACATGTATATCTATATATGCATGCTTCTACTTTTATATTTCCTTCTATGTACGTTTAATGTGATATGGCTGGGAGAACCCGGAGTTACTCCCCACTGACTGTGGCGTTCATGTTTTTCATGGATGAACAGGTTGCTTGATTGGATGGCTTTTTGCTTGTGGTATTTTGGGTTCGGGTGTGAGCTAGCGGGCGTTGTCCCTGGAAGTTTCACCTCTAGACGATTTTAGCTAGTTTGCTAAACACTTTGACATTTATAACATTTGGAGAGACTACGTCTCTTTGTTGTATTTCATACTTTAGTTTGTAATATTTGACACTCCTTGTATACTTCTTCTTGCATGTATAAAAGTTTTAAAAAACTTCATATTTCCGCTATATAATTCACATGCTTGTATGTTTTATATTTCCGCATTCGCGAGGGTTGTCACACCACATATATAACTAACACCACAAGTCAACATGCATGCCTATAATAATACCTCAATATCATAATTAATCACAATTCACCTAACTCAACAACCAATCACCATTCGTTCTAAATATTCCACAAAATAAAGCTAACTCCTATAAGGCAATTTGTTCTTCTAAAAAAGCTACTACGTCCTCTAGCCCAATTCATCATTAAACTTTTACCTACTTCCTTTATTTTCATCATCCCGTCTTACTAAAATTCGCTTAATCCTCTAACACCACACCGCCAGATATACCAAAATCCCAAACACCAACCGTTTCCCCCCTTTAGAATCTACTTGAAATCCTCAACACGAAACATTAGATCAATCATCTACCACGATTACTCATAACATTCTTCAAACGACAATAAACCATTTACACCCTCAAGCACACCATAATCAAAGCTCGCGACTCCCTAATACCCTTTAAGTCCAAAACATCCCACCCCACATGCGAAAATACCCCAACAATCAAGCCTCTCGACAACAATTTAAAAGAACAAAGAACCCCAACAATCATGACTAATAAATCTCCACCGAATATACTTTACTCTTAAACCCGCGGGTGTAGATAACTCGAATCTACACCTTTCGCTAACCACCTAGTGATGATTGACCGCATGTTTGGTACAACAAAACGATTTATGACAATTCATAAGTTTATCGTCAAGTGATAGCTCAAATACTTGTGTCTACCCCTTGGTCGTCATCTACGTGCGGATATGGTCATTTTGACAGTCATTAGAGTTATTTTGGAGTCCGGGTAAAAAACCGCTTCATTTTCTATAACCGGTCTTTTAAAACCCTGTTTGAACGCTCGAGAATATTCCGGAAATTTTAATGTTTCAAACTTATCTTTTCTCGGTAAAATATATTCTTATTTTATTTAGAAGAGAATTTGAAATCTACCGCAATTTCATAAAGAAACGCGAAAATCTTTCTTTAATTTCAAAGTAGGAAACTGCTCGAGAAATGACGCAGCAGGAGCTGCGCCTCTTCCCCAGCTAGTTTTCAAGTTTCCGGAATATTTTCTAGATTTCTTTCCGTGTTCGAGTTATTCCAAAACTTGGATCCCTAAGAGTCAATATTAGTGGGTTTTTGTCATCTATGAAATTGTGTCTTTAGAGGTTAGATTTGTTCATATCAAATCTCTAGATTCGTCTTTGATATAATTAGAGTAATTAATATGACTGAAATCACTTAAATTCACTTCTAGATCATTGATAAACCGTAAAATCACCAACAAATACTAACTCTTCGCGATTGTGGCTTCACAGCCAGAATCCATATTAGGAACAGACGCAAGGTCCGATACGCCTCTTCCAGAGGACGCATGACCTGCTGCGCTTGTTCTGGGCAGGTTTCTGTTTCTGAAATTCCTGTTTCGCTTTAACGTAGTTTAATTAGGTAATAAATCGACTATTATTCGTATTATTGCTGCTAATCTGATTCGTTTTAGTGTTATTAATTAGTCTCTTTATTTCAACCAATCTTTTAAACATATTTCCGACATAGATCATGAAATCCATTGTAATCTTTGTTCTTTTGTAATTTATTTTGTAATCATTGTATGATTTAATTAAATGTTCTCACATGCAATTGAATATTAAATCCTACTTCGACATAATTGATTGTTAAATTACATGTTCAACCGGCATAGTCTAAGCTCACATGCTAGGATTAAAACGTGGATGTTGCATTGCATGCATATAACCGAAAATACATCGATAACAGAAGAGTTTCCCTAATCATTAGTAGAGGTCGCTGTCAAGGCGGGCGGGATTAGGTGTTCGATCAAAAGAGCTTCCTAATACGTACCCTCACCCCTTACTCCAGATCTCTGTGAACATTCGTGTTCATTGGCATCCACGAGAGTCATTCTAAACATAGAATGCTAAGGGTAACGATTTCTTAGTGTTCATGTCATTCCTTTGTGTCCTGACATGGCATAAAGTATTCGAACGGTTGCAACTTCCCACAAAAGTTGGTGGCGACTCCACAAATGCGTGTTTTCACGCTTGTCCCTCGTTTCTCCATCCGTGGTATCCCGTGTATCACAGTTTGGAAAGGATGGCAAAACCCGTGTATCACAGTGTGGCGACTCCGCTAGGGATAATACACTTACGTGTTACCCAGGGTGAAACTTGAACGAGGTTAGGGAATAATATGTATGAGACAGTTGTCGGCTCTCATTACTCGACCTTCCTAGGTCGTTTTATTTGGCCTTTCTAGGCCCAGCCCAGCCCTTTTGACCAATCGTCCTGTCTGGGCGGTCAAAATTCTTATCTGGGCCTAAGGAGCGATAATGATTGACGTCAACCATACCACGGTGTGTACTCATGTTAGTACCCAAGGCTTTCACCACTCGAGGAAATGGACTAGGAACCGACCTTACTCATGTTTGGCGCGGACCTCTCCACAGACCCTGGGTTTGATTTCTTGGTATGGTAACCCACCCTTTAAGCCAAAAGCATTTAAAATGAACTCAGCATACCGTTATTCTCCCTGTTTAAATGAGTGTCACCCTTACATGATCACCACTTTTTAAAATAAACCATGACAAAATTTTCAAATCAAAATCCTCTTTAAAACTGTAAAATATTTTCAAAGGTGGCCTAAAGTAGTGCGAAATGAGTCGAAACTCTGTCCAAGTATCTAGTCAAAATCAGTTCTCCACTTCGAGTCAACACACTACGGTTGTCTAGGACAAGCATTTTAAAAAACTAGTCATTTTCAATACTCACTAAGCACAGTGGCATACTCCCACTTCACAAGTCGAGTCTTTCTCCACTTCGAGTCGTCACTCATTTCCAAATTAGTCATTTTCAAAACTCACGAAAACACAGTGGCACACCCCCACTTCACAAATCGAGTCTTTTCGAGTAAGTGTGCTAGATTGGTCGATCGCGTTTTGATTCGTCGTCGGGGTCTTGCCCAGTTTCCAAAATGCATAGAACCAATCAAGCAAGTGTTCATCAACCCAAGCCAAATGGTAATGATCAAATCCTAGCTGCGCTCCTTCATCTCCAAACGAGTCAAGACCAAGCCTATGCTCGCCTCAATGCCATTGAGGGTCGAATCGTTGCTGTAGAAACTAGGCTGCCTCCCACAGACACTCCTGACCCCAAAGTGCACGATGACTTTCCACCTTTTATAGGCAACGAGAAGTCAATCCCAAGTCGGTTCCTACCGAAGCTGAAAAGCAACTCCAATACTTGGAGGAGCAACTAATGTATCTAAAAGGAGATGACATTTATAGGGAGAACAATCGCAATTATGAAGCGGTGAACACACAATTGCCAATCAACTTCAACATGACTGACATTCCAAAGTTCAAGGGGCATGAGAACCCTTTGGATAACATTCAAGTCAATAAGCGCACTCTAGAGGTTCTTACCCAAAATGAGAAAGAAGGATTCATCGACTTCCTAAATAAGCGAAGGAAAACTAGCACACAGCTTGTTGAACGTCCAGATGAAGCTACTCTTGTAGAGAAATTCGTTGATATCGTGAGACCCGTTTATGCAAACCATATGAGATACCAAAATATAAAGTCTTCCAAAGATTTGACTGTGCTGGGAACAAGAAGTGATAACAATATCCGAAAAGGACTCTTGTGCAAAACGATAGGTCGTGGGTATCAAGGCTCAACGAATCATTCTTATAGCTCCACCAACAAACCCGATGAGGTCAAATCTGTCGAATCATCCAAGAAGAGCAATCCTCAAAGGAAATTCACCAACCTTGGCGACACATATTCCAATGCCTTGGAAAGATTGATACAACAAGGAAAAATTCGACCTATAGGACCTACACCTGACCCAGAAAATAAAGGTAGGTTCTGGGATGGAGACGCTTACTGCGAATATCATAGAGGCTAAGGACATGATACAGAGCAATGCTACAAGTTGAAACATATCATTCACGATATGATCAAGGATGGTCGTCTACCCATACCTCCTGGGAGCAAGCCTAACAATCCTTTTGAAGTTCTAACGATTACAGATGAGGAATCCATCTTGGATTGTTCACACCACATATCCCGAGTCAAAGCAAGAATCCATATGTTCAAGAGAGAACCAGAAGACAACAAATTCAAATCAGAGTCTGGGTTTGAGTCTAGCGAAGTCTCTAGAGGGTCTTCTCCTGCTGTCACCTTATCCCTCTATTTCTCCTAGCTTAATGTCAAATAGTAACAGTAGCTTGGGGTGTGTCCCAACAACCGTCCCTAATATTTCCTGTTTTAGCATTATTAATAAATAAGACCATCCTAGTCCTCTTTGAGTTACAAATGAGCACATGTCTTTTTGTTAGTCACTTGTTCTACCTTTTACACTTAACTAGTGAAATAGACTTGAAATACTTTAGATCGTATATCTTTAGTGTAGATCACTCGACCTCTTAGAATAAGCCTTAACGAGGGCGTGCGTTTACCACCTTGTCCATATCTTGTGGTGTGAAAACTTCTTGATCGCCGTGTCTCTAGGTGACCATCAGGTTTGGAGACTCCATCTTTCTACCCGATTCGTCAGATACTATATGACTACCAGAAACTGCATCCTATGCCAAACATTTTGATACCCTCACCAGAGGATCAAAACATTTATTTAGTGCAATCGTGCCTAAACTCTCACAAAAAAAAACCAAAATATCCCAACAACCCAAAGCAAAAGTCTCAAATATTCAAAAATTCACGAGACAAGACAAACAAAAGTTGAACAAATCCAGTCAACCTAACAAAGTGTCGAAATAAAAAAAAACAGTCCAACAACGACTTCCACACAAAAACAGACCAAAAAAAAGTCCAACAACGACTATCAAATCAAAAACTGTCCAATGACTTAAAAAAAATAAAAACGGTCCAACAACGACCTTCACACAAAAAACGGTCCAACGACTTAAAACCCCAAAAACAGCCCAACAAAAGTCTCGAGCATTTACAAAAACGCACGAGACAAAACCAAGAAATCTCTCCAGTAAAAAAGATCCCAAACAAAAGAGAATCTCTCAGTAGTCATCATTTTCACAATTTCAGACGATTCGACCCACAGTTACATTGTCTCCATGCCTTTCGCGACGATCCATTCATTCATCTAGGTGATTGAGAGAGATAACATAGATCTCCAGTGTCTTCTAACACCATAGAACCTCTCCCACTCTATTCTGTCCCTCATCACCCTCGTTTAGCATCTAAGAATTCGACATATGTACACTAGGCTTATAAGGTCACAAAAGTATTTTGTTTCTATAGCATTAGTCTTGCGTAATTGGTAGAGCTTGTTATTGTAAAAAGGGCAGAACTCATCCAAATTCTCAAGAACAAACAAAGTAACGCGCCTCGCGTAGCCCACATGCTGCTCATGCAACACAAAATAAAACCGTCCCTGGCTAGTTAAGATTGAACGTCACTATGATTATGCATTATGACATTTGGATATCCCCATGTCATCTAAATCCTCAGCTTCTCACCTTAGCGAGCATGAGCATGTGCCAAGACAGCTTAGACACGGATATCAACCTTGGGTTTCCTAATCCTCTTCGGGTTCGAGACACAAGTCGACATTGCCGCCAAATGAGCACACTTATTCAGGGGACTCGTTTCACTCCTCTTTCCATTCTTTCAGACTCTTTCCACATTTCAACAAATATACATTTCTTTTACAAAACCGCGTTTTCAAATCTTTTGTTTTGCGTCAGTTTAGGCCACCAACGTGCAAACATGTAATTTGTGTGATTTGTATGTGATGTGATTTTCGGCAGCATGAAGGCAAAACCGTCGTCTACCAAACCTGTTTTGTTTTCAGACTAACCTGCAGGATAGAAAACACTCAGCAGCAGAAACACTTAGGCTATCAAATACAACCAGGCCAAAAGAGGCATGTACATCAAACTGGGGGCTCTCGCCCAAGACAGAGTCAAAATCTAAAATCCGGGGCCTCTCGCCCAAAACAAAAACTCAGAAACTGGGGGCTCTCGCCTAACCAAAGCCAAAGCCAAAGCCCAAGCCCAAGCCCAAGCCAAAGCCAAAGCCAAAGCCCAAAGCAAAAACCAAACCCAAAAACAAATCCAAATTCACAATCCAAAACAAAATCCAAAATCCAAAACTGGGGGCTCTCGCCCGAGACAAAATCCAAAATGTGCAAAAACAAGCCAAAATATCGAAAACCAACAGCAAAACAGCAAAAGACAAGTAATCCTCAAAACCAAGCTCAACTAGAATCTCGAGAGCGACAATCTCAGTGTCTGTGTCCTCTAGTTCCCTTAACAAACATGTTATCTCCTCCTTGGACTATGCCAGCTCGCGCTCTAGGCTCTCCACAAAGAAATGCCTCATTTCAGTTACCTCATCTCAAAATACAACAAAATGAACAAGGAACGAGAGGTTCATACCTGTCGATCCCGGCCACCTACGAATTTCTCAAGGGCCATAACCTGCAGCCAATTGGCCACCCTCTTTAACGCTACGTGCCGAGACGGTGCCACATGCATTCAAGTCAAGTGCATTCCTATGCAATAGCCAAAATTGGAACATAGCACTCCAGCACGTTGAGGTAAGCTGGGGGCTTGACGCCTGCCACCTCGATCTCCTACAGACATCGTAAGAAGAACCCTGGCTCTTCTTTCCCTCACTGATGGTCATTTCAAGCAATCCTCAGCGGTTTAAGCACGTTAAGCAATCCTCAGCAGTTTTAGCACGTCAATCAATCCTCAGCGGTTTCAGCACGTCAAGCAACTTCAAGCGGTTTCACACTACAAGAATTCTTGTTTCAGGCGACTGTTATAAGGCGACTGATACTAGTAGTCGCCAATTTGGTGACTGAAAATAGACTCGGGCGACTGAAACTTGTCGCCAAATTGGCGACTGAAACAATTCCCAAAAATTTTTAAAAAAAAGACAAGCGACTGAAATCAGTCGCCAAATTGGCGACTGATAAGCTATTTGGCGACTGATTTCAGTCGCCAATTTGGCAACTACCCTTTCAGTCGCCAAATTGGCTATTATTCCAGAACAACCAAAATTCATCCGCACACTTTACCTTACTCATTTTTCTTCAAAAACTCGAAAAAACCCATTTCCTCTACAAAATCGCCACCACCACTACTCCACTCCCTCAACCACCACTCCGACCACCACTCCGACACTAGCACCACCGGATCTTTGTGCTCTCCTCCTTCTTGTGTTGCTTTGTTTGTACTAATTGGTGAAGGTATATTTGTTCTAATTTCAATCCTTCAATTAATTTAGTTTGTTTGTTTAATTTGTGATTCCTACTTGTATTTAGTTGATTGTATATGTTTATATAAACATTTGTGATGATTATTGGTTTAGATATTAAATGTTTGTTGTAATTTGAATCATTAGATTAATTGGGGGTTTTTGATTAGTGGTAGTGTTGTTGATATTATTAGTGTTGTTAGTATTAATTTTGTTGGTATTGTTAATTTTGATTTGGGTTAGTGTTGTTAGTAATGGGGTTTTGATAATTTTCATGATTTGTGTTAGTGTTGGTAGTATAGGGGTTTTGGTTAGTGTTGTTTGATTAGTTTTAGTATGTTAATAATATTAGTGTTATTAGTATTATTTTGTTAGTATTGATAATTTTGATTTGTGTTAGTGTATTTCGTATTAAGGTTTTGATAAATATGATTGTTTGTGTTAGTGTTGTTAATATTTAGAGTTTTGATTAGTGTTAGTATTTTTTGTACTTGTTGTGTTGGTTAATGTTTAGATTAAAATGAAGAGATTGGAGCGTACATGGATGTACGAAGAAAGACTTGATAAGAAAAGACGTCCTACCGCTAGATTTATAAAGGGGGTTGCCGAGTTTATTGAATTTGCTAAACAACAAGACGAGTATGATTTAGTAGTAAAGAAACTTAGGTGTCCTTGTATTAAATTCAAAAACATGAAATATCTACATGACATTGAGGTTCAAGAACATCTTTATACAAACGGGTTTTGTCAAAACTACTACAATTGGATTTCTCATGGAGAATCTTATTTTTCACTTCCCGAACAATCTCAAATCCCACAAAATAAGAACCCATATAGAGATGTGGTAGTTGATGCCGTTGAGTCTAATATTTTCAATAATGATCATATACCAATGAATGAAGAAGAACCACACCCACAAGCAAAAGCCTTTTTTGATATGTTAAAGGCGAGTGAAAAACCATTATATGAAGGGAGAAAAATGTCATTGTTAGAAGCCGCCTCTAGGATAGTAACTTTGAAATGTGAGTACAATTTGCCATTTACTTGTGTTGATGGCATTGCTTCTTTGATTGAGGATGTTATCCCCGGTAATAATATCATGACCCGATCGTTCTACAATACCAAAAAAGTAGTGAAAGGTCTACAACTTCCGCATTACAAGATTGATGCATGTCCTGATGAATGTATGTTCTTTTCGAAGGATGATGCTTTGCTTGACAAGTGTAGTAAATTTCAAAAGGCTAGATATAAGACAATTGAGGGAAGTATTGTCTTGAAGGGTAAAAAAGGAAAGAATGAAAAAAAGAGAGGTGAAAAGAGTAAGAAACCAATACCCGAAAATCCCGTAACTTACTTTCCTCTAGCTCCTAGACTTCAAAGAATGTTTGCTACCAAAAACATTGCCGAGCAAATGAGATGGCACAAGGAAAATCCTCGTACTCCGGGAAAGATGTGTCATCCGAGTGATGGAGAGGAATGGAAGCGGTTTGATATGCTTTACCCCGACTTTGCTGAGGAACCCCGTAATGTGCGACTTGGCCTTTGTACGGATGGTTTTGCTCCATTTGGCCAGTTTGGTAGAAAGTACTCTTCTTGGCCCGTAATGGTCACTCCATACAACTTACCACCTTGGTTATGTATGAAAAAACAATTCATCTTCTTGTCACTAATTATTCCTGGTCCTGATAATCCAAAAACCGCCTTAGATGTTTATTTGCAACCTTTGGTGGAAGAATTGAAACAATTGTGGGAAGTAGGTGTGCAAACATATGATGTGTCTTTAAAGCAAAATTTTCAACTAAGAGCTTCATTGTTGTGGACCATTAATGATTTTCCCGCCTACGGTATGCTATCTGGATGGTCTACCGCGGGAAAAAAGGCATGTCCTTGTTGCATGTACCAAAGCAAAGCATTTTCGCTACCTTGTTCCAAAAACGTGAGTTGGTTTGATTGTCATAGACAATTCTTACCGGAGGGGCATGCCTTTAGGAGCAACAAAAAAGCTTTCAGAAAAGGTAAAGTGGAGCGGAATCATGCTTTAGATCGACTTCCGGGGGATAAGGTGTGGGATATGGTTTGTGATTTGTCACGTACTATTGATTGTACTAAAGCAGAGACGGATGAGCTGAAGAAGAAGAAAATTGGTTGGTTTAAAAGAAGCATTTTTTGGGATCTTCCTTATTGGAAGACGATGTTAATTAGGCACAATTTGGATGTAATGCATATAGAAAAGAATTTCTTTGAGCAACTGATTCACACGATTATGGATGTAAAGGGAAAGACTTGTGATACTGTTAAATCACGAGAAGATTTGAAGACAATTTGCCATCGTCCCAATCTTCACATTCGTAGCGATGAGTCTAAGCCAAAATCTATTTTTACACTTGACAAAGCTCAAAGGAAGGTATTATGTGAGTGGTTAAGAAAGTTAAAATTTCCTGACGGATATGCATCCGATTTTAGTCGATGTGTTGATATGAAGGAGCTAAAGTTGCAAGGCTTGAAAAGTCATGATTGTCATATCTTCATGGAACGATTATTACCTGTATCTTTGAGACATCTCCTCCCCACTCCCGTGTGGAATGCAATTGTTGAGATAAGTCAATTTTTTTGAGATTTATGTTCGTCTTCAATATGTGTTGATGACATGATTCGTCTTGAGGAGAAAATACCAGAGATATTGTGTAAGTTCGAGATGATATTTCCTCCATCATTTTTTAATTCCATGGAGCATGTACCGATACATTTGCCTTACGAAGCCAAAGTTGGAGGCCCCGTCCAATATAGGTGGATGTATCCATTTGAAAGGTAAGATCGCTAAGTAGTAATTAAATTATAATTATTATCGTACTATATATAATTGATTTAATATTTATATACTAGTCTTAACAACTATTAATCCCATCAATTATTGAATAGGTTTCTTAATCACGTGAAGAAGAAAATTGGTAACAAAGCTCGGGTTGAAGGTTCTATATGCAATGCGTATTTAACGGAAGAGATTGCAAATTTTTGCTCTCTTTACTTTGAAAAATATATAGAAACCAAAGCAAAAATTTTGAGTGTTGATAAAGCGGATGAACTTGAGACAAGTTTACCCGAGTTTTTCCAAATGCATGATGATGAGGGTTGTTTATCAATTGGGGGAACAAGATATTTGGATGACAAAGAATATGATCGTGCTCACCTTAACGTTCTTTCTAATTGTGAGATTTTGGAATCATATGAAACGGAGGTTGTGAATGATTTCATTAAAGCACATCCTAATGTGAATAGAGATGATGTTTGGAGTAACCATGAGGATCAATTTGCAGCATGGTTTCGGAACCATGTATTTGAGTTAAATATCCAAGATGATTTGATAAGGACTTTGGCCTTTGGTCCTTCACGAATGGTTAAAACGTGGAATCGTTACTCGGTCAACGGATTTAATTTCCATACATTCAACTACGGTAAGGATAAGGCTAGGTGCAATTATGGTGTTACTATTTCTGCTCTTGATGACAACGAATACTATGGTATAGTTGAGGATATCTTTGAGTTGAGCTATAATGGGCGTGAGCGTTCTTATAATACTGTCTTATTTAAGTGTGAATGGAAGGATAACTCTGTGGCCGGTATGAAAGTTCATGAACGTTATAAACTCGTCGAAGTGAATCATACCCGGACATACTCAAAGTATGATCCATTTATACTCGCACATCAAGCCAATCAAGTATATTTCGCTTCTTATCCAAGCACGAAGAATGATCGAAATCAAAAGCAGTGGTGTGCAATCTTTAAGACAAAAGCACGCTAACAAGTAGATACAACTTTTTTTCAAGAAGAATTAGTATCTAGCGGATTTATGTTGTCTCCACCTGATGAGGACATTTATGAGAATGGAAATGAAAAGGGTGAGGATTTAGAAAACGAGGATGGTGATGGTCAAGTTGACGGTGATGGTGGTGGTGATAGTGATAATGATAATGAATCAAATGGTGATGGTGACGATGACGAATTTGATGATGATAATGATTAATTGGGTAAAGATATATTTATATATATTTTAATTAAGTTTTTTTATGTTATTTGATGTTTTTTTATGTTATTAACAGTTTATGTTTATGTTTTTTTTTTATGTTATTAACCGTTTCTAATAATTTGAATATTTGTGTAATTGTAGATGGCAGGAGGTCGAGGTAGACAACGTGGCGGCGGTTCAAATAGACGCCATAGTACTTCTTCAGTCGACGAGGAGGAGATGGAGGTTATTGATCAGCAGAGTCCGGTGGTCGGGGAATCGACCAATGACGATGAGTCCACGGATCAGACATCGGAGATCCAGTTCACCCCGGAAGGGAAGATGATACTTGATCCCGCGGGTTTTTGGTAAGAACACGACCAATGTTTTTAATTTATTATTTTATAATTATATTACATTATTTAACATAAATGCATACTGTAATATTCCATAATTTATTTTTCAGGTTTTCGTCTCAAAAGGTTGTACGAGGTTGTACTCAAAGTACAAAGATGAAGATGACGGGGGTTGCTCCTACTTGTTGGACAAAGGCTACCTCCACACAAAAAGAGGAATGGTTCAATAATTTTAGGGTATATTATTTTTGTTTATATTTTGTTATATTATTATAATTTTCAATTAATAATTTATTTTACTAATACTTACCTTTTAAATTGTAGAAAATATTTGACTGGCCGGCGGGATTAGAGTATATTGTACGTCAAAGGTACAATGAGACATGCACTAGACGGTTAAGGGACAACATGTATAAGGTTGTCAAGAGGAAGAAGGAGTCGGAGCATATGAGAGGTATTTAATTTTTTTTGTTATTTGTATATAGTTATAATTTAACACATTTTATCATATTTTATAATACTTATTTAACTTGTAGGTGGTGCATATGAAGATATGCTTAAATATCGTGAAACTCCGGAGTTTCAGGCTAGGTTGGCTCAAGCATCCAAAAATAAAAAAGGAGGCAAGAAAGATGGATCGGCTGAGCCGTCACATCACGCAGGATCTCGATATTTCTTGGACCTAGTTTTGGGTGTAAGTTATAATTTCCACTTTTTCGTCCATTTGAAAATTATAACTTAAATTCTTTTTATTATTAAAATCTTCTTATACAAGTCTTTAATTTCTTCTTTTTGAAGGGTAAGAAGAAAAAAGCTAACACGCCCACGGCTCCAGAGCTCTTCCTTGACACCCATTCTCGACTCCAAGACAATAGAAGATATTGGATAAAGCCAAAAGATAAGGAATTATATGTAAGTTTCAAACCATTTTTGGATTTTTACAATAAGTTCATTTTTTTGAATGTTTAACAAATTTTGTAGCTATTTTTAATAACAATGTTTATATTTTGTAGGAAGCATTTTCCGCCGAGAAAGTTAGGCATCCCGAGAAATCCGATAACGAGATTTGGTTCGACTTGGTTAAGGGTTTCAAGAAGGGGAATGTGTACGGAATTGGCTCGGCTAAGGACGTATTTTACGAAACTCCAAGGGGAAGAATGCCTTCAAGCTAAAAACAAACCTACGAGTCGGGAGTCGTAGGAAAACTCCAAGCCCAACTTGACGAGGAAAGAAGAAAAAACGCCGAAAGGGATGAGGAACTCCGGATAATGAAAGACAAGTTTAAGGCTTGGGAAACCATGTTCGACAACTGCAACCAAGGTCCGCCTCCATTTCGGCGAGATTATGATGAAGGCAATGGAGGTGGTGGTATGCAAGCCGAAGCCAATATGACCCTTGGCTTTTGATATTAGTTTAGAAACTTGTTAATTGTGGTTGTTTGAACTTGGTTTTGTTAACCTTTAAGAAGATTTGTAAACTTGATACAATTTTCTTGATATATATGAGGATGTTCGTTTCTCATCGTGTTGTTGTAAATGTGTGAAATTGTGATTGTTTTCTATTGTACTTGCAGGTATTGTATGGTAATGAAATGGCAGGATGAAAACAGAACTTTTCGTGCAATAAAACAGGTGTTTTGGCGACTGAAATATTCATTTGGCGACTATTTTCAGATAGTCGCCAAACCCCCTGTATTTTTACAAATTAAAATGACTTTGGCGACTGAAATCAGTCGCCAAATTGGCGACTGAAGGCTGTAGTGGTCGCCAAATTGGCGACTGATTTCAGTCGCCAATTTGGCGACTACATCACCTTTCAGTCGCCAATTTGGGCGACTGATTTCAGTCGCCATATTGCCAATTTGGCGACGCTTTTTTCAGTCGCCAAATTTGGCGACCGAAATTAGTCGCCCGAATGTTTTTTGGCGACTAATGACTGCGACTGGGTATTGGCGACTGATTTCAGTCGCCAAATTCATTTTAGCGACTGAAATTAGTCGCCAATATCGGTCGCCTAAATGTTGTTTTCTTGTAGTGTCAGCACGTCAAGCAACTACAAGCGGTTTCAGCACCTCAAGCAACTACAAGCGGTTTCAGCACCTCAAGCAACTACAAGCGATTTCAGCACGTCATGCGATCCCCAGCAATTTCAAGCAACGTCATGCAATCCCCAGCAATTTCAAGCAACGTCAAGCAATCCTCAGCAATTTCAGCAACATCAAGCAATCCTCAGCGGTATCAGCATTTCAAGCAACATCAAGCAATTTTTCAAGCGGTCTCAAGCAACCCCCAACGGATTTACAGCTCTTGCTGCACCTTTTCCCCAGCAAAGCTTTACTTAGGAGTTTTGGTTATTACAAGTTTGTGGCTTGTGGGCCCAAATCCTTTCAATATATCTTTCCTCAGCAGGAAGATTCTCAAAACATGCCCAGTCAACGGCAAGAAGATTCTCACATACAACGGCTGGCGGGCTTTATGACGCGCCCACTCAACGGCTGGCGAGCCTTATCACGTACACCCTTACCGTAGCAGAATTCTACTTCAACATGTATTTCCCCAGTAAGAGTCCGCGTGAAGACAGACACAGACAGATTCTCACGTTCGCTCTATTCCAACGAGAGTTCGCCTGAGACGTGGGAAGATTTTTACAACGTGCCCTTTCAATGGTTGGTGAGCCTCACTACGCACCTCTTTCAGCAGCTGGCGAGCTTCACCACGCGCCCTTTCCCCAACGAGAGTTCACCTGAAGACATAGACAGGCCAGTTCTCACATATGATCTTATCCCCAGAGGCTGGCGAGCTTTATCACGCGCCCTTTCAACGGCATGAAATTCCTCATCACGCACCCTTTCGATCAGCGGCTGGCGAGCTTCATCACGCGCCATTTCAACGGCTGGCGAGCCTTATTACGTATGCCTTTCAGACGGCTGGCGAGCCTCACATCGCAACCTCAAGTCCAAGTAAGAAGATGCCCAAGTATGACTCTTTCTTATGGCTGGCGAGCTTTCGTACGTAATCAAATGGACTTTAAACGACCCTCTGCGATAGTCGACAGACTTTAAAATGTTTACGACGACAGGTCGTCCTTGGTTTAGACCCCTTGAACCGCCTCGCGTCGCCATAGTCGTCAGGTTGTAATCTTTGATTGACCTGATGGCTATACTTTGACTTTTCCCTTGTCCAAGCCTCAGTCAAAGTGGGGGATCTGTAAATACCACGAGTCTACACCTTCCGCCAACCACCCAGTGATGATTGGGCCGCATATTTGGTACAACGAAACGATTTATGACAATTCGTAAGTTTATCGTCAAGTGATAGCTCAAATACTTGTGTCTACCCCTTGGACGTCATCTACGTGCCGATATGGTCGTTTTGACAGTCACTAGAGTCATTTTGGAGTCCGGGTCAAAAACCGCTTCATTTTCTATAAACTGTCTTTTAAAACCGTGTATGAACGCTCGAGAATATTCCAGATACTTTAATGTTTCAAAACTTATCTTTTCTCGGTAAAATATTTTTTTTTATTTAGAATAAAACTCGAAATCTACCGCAATTCCATAAAGAAACGCAGAAATCATTCTTTCAAAGTAGGAAACTGCTTTAGAAATGACGCAGTAGGAGCTGCGCCTCTTCCAAGAGTCGCAGTACCTGCTGCGCCTCTTCGACAGCTATGTTTTCTTGTTTCCATAATATTTTCTAGATTTCTTTCCGTGTTTGAATTATTCAAAAATTCTTAGGATGTCTCCCTATATAAGGAGGGGTTCGTGCACATTTTCAAGGCACGCGAGTCTTCCGCTCCTTCTTTTCTCTCTCTTTGCATTTTAGACGTTGCTCTAAGCATTTCGACAACTACATGCTTGATCAATCAACCACGTACGCTCAGATCCTTCTGGGTTCCGTCACGTTATTGCATTGACCTACCAATTTGACCAACTCAACAATAATCAATCTTAATTAATCAATCGTTCCTCTTACGAGGGCACTTTCTTTACATTCGAGTCGAGCTGTCGTTAAATCGTTAACTTTAGTTCATATCTCGTTTCGTCAACATGTAAGTCTGAGGGTGTTTAATCCCGTCTTTTTATTGTATTTTATTTTATCTAATGTATGATTCATGTCGGATTTTTGACAAAATCTTTTTCCAACCTTTTTTTTAGTCTTTCATTATTTCTTTTATTCTTATTACATATTATTTATTTAGTTCTTGACTTAGATCCCTAAGAGTCAATATTAGTGGGTTTTTGTCATCTATCAAATTGTGTCTTTAGAGGTTAGATTTGTTCATATCAACTCTCTAGATTCGTCTTTGATATAATTAGAGTAATTAATATGACTTAAATAACTTAAATTCGACTTCTAGATCATTGATAAACCGTAAAATCACCAACAAATACTAACTGTTTGCGATTCTGGCTTCACAGCCAGAACCCATATCAGAAACAGACGCAATGTCTGATACGCCTCTTCCATATGACGCATGACCTGCTGCGCCTGTTCCGGGCTGGTTTCTATCTTTGAACTTCCTGTTTCGCTTTAACGTAGTTTAATTAGGTAATAAATTGACTATTATTCGTATTATCGCTGCTAATCTGATTCGTTTTAGTTTTATTAATTCTTCTCTTTGTTTCAATTAACCTTTGAAACATATTTCCGACATAGATCATGAAATCCATTGTAATCTTTGTTCTTTTGAAATTTATTTCGTAATCATTGTATGATTTAAATAATTCTTGTCACATGCAATTAAATCTTATATCCTACTTTGACGTAATTGATTGCTAAATTACATGTTCAACCGACATAATCTAAGCTCACATGTTAGGATTAAAACGTGGATGTTGCATTGCATGCATATAACCGACAACACATCGATAACAGAAGAGTTTCCCTAATCATTAGTAGAGGCCGCTATCGAGGCGAGAGGGATTAGGTGTTCGATCAAAAGAGCTTCTTAATACGTACCCTCACCCCTTACTCCAGATCTCTGTGAACATCCGTGTTCATTAGCATCCACGAGAGTCATTCTAGACATAGAATGCTAAGGGTAACGAGTTCTTAGTGTTCATGTCAATCCTTTAAGTCCTTACATCGCATAAAGTATTTGAATGGTTCTAACTTCCCACAAAAGTTGGTGGCGACTCCACAAATGCGTGTTTTCACGCTTGTTCTCGTTTCTCCATCCGTGGTATCCTGTGTATCACAGTTTGGTAAGGATCGTTAAACCCGTGTATCACATCGCGGAAAAGGCTAACAGAACGATAACAATGAAAATACAACATTGATAAGTGATATTTTGTATTGATTTATCCCCCGTTTTAGCTCGATTTCTATACGATTTATGCACTTTGTTAAGTGATTAACGAGCTAATACTGCTATTCTAGTTGTTTTGCGTGTTTTGACTCGTTTTATAGGAAATGAAGCGGTTTTGCTATATTTTCCTACTTTATGGAGCAAAGACACTAGGATATGAGTTTTCAAGGAATTGATGATAGCCAGTTCACGATTTGATTACAATTCCGCTACATCTTTCCTCGAATGAACTCAATTTAGATTTTTGGCTTTGAACTTTAAAAGAAAACTCAACCCAAGTCAAGAGGAGATCAGCCCAAGCCCAATTCCGTAGTGCATTGACCAAAGACTAAGGCATAGGATTCCGTGCCTAAGATGAAAAGACGTAAAATCCGACTTGCACAAAAACCCGATCGGATTACCTGTTACCCGATCGGGTATTCCTGCAAGAAGACGTTACTTGGCTTTTCTTCAATCTGAGCTTAAATGGGTAGTTTAATGCATTGACTAGGGTACGAATTTGCAAGAGGATCAGCAGCCATGCAGCCTTATAAAAGCTAATGATCATCACACACAATAATATATCATCTTTTTATCATCAACTTTTCCAATAATCCATTATCATATTTACATATCTTTTAGCATATTTTCTTACAAGTTTTTATAGCTCATTTCTTAGCATTTTCTATAAGTGTTTGTTTACTTAGTTTTTGTTATTTGGTTGGATATTTGTTCTTACTTTCATTCTTATATACTCATTTTCCTTATCGGTAATTCTCTAATCTTATTTACTTATGCAATTTTAATCACCATGAACTATAATCTCACTAGTATCATTCTCATAATATTGTTATTAGTAGGAAATCAACCTAAAATTAATTTAGTTAAAGCCAAAGTATTGTTTAGCATGTCACCTTATAATTTACCTAATCATATAATCCTTAAAAATATCATTAGAATCATTGTTAACATAATCACCATAATCAATTTAGTATTTGTATTTCATAGTTTAATTTCTTACATCTTTTTCTTACTAATCTACTTAATCACATAATCATATAGATTAGATTAAATCTAATATTGTAATATTATCATTGTGTAAATAAAATAAATAGAGTTGTAATATTTGAAATGATTTACGAGTTAAACGAATTATAAGAAGAGTAGTTACCAATCGAACCATCTAATTGTTTCTTCCTTTGGTCGTGTCAAATTCTATAACTTTGTTTAGTGGCCATAAGCAATTGTTTGTATTAGTCATTTCTATCTTTATGACGAGAGTTGGGATAGGAATTAGGACTATCAATAGGGGTTTAGTGACTTAACCATGCTGAAAGGACGTTAGGACCCACTAAAAGGTCGGTACGAATCCGGAAGGAATATACCGCTACAAGGCCTAGACAATCATAGTAATTCTAATATTGGTATCTATGAAGCTTTTAACTAGTTTTACATGTATTTCTCTTTCACTATATCAACTTGATTAGTTAGTTTACTTTATCATTTTAAATAGTTTATTTTATCGTCTCTTTATTTCCGTACCTAGATAGTTCACATGATTATTATTATCTCGTTTACTGGTTTAGTTAGTTAGACTTTTAATATTGTCATTTAAATATCGTCTTAGATAGAATTTAGTTGTTAATATCCAGATCAGAGGATTTCCCCGATCGGGTACGTGACAACCCGATCGGGTATGTCTTCTGTTTTGGGTTTTTTACTTTGCAATTTACATATTTGTTCTTACATATCGTCATTTATATTCTTGTCATTTTATTTTATGTTAATAGTTCAGACAAACAACTCAAGTGACTCGATTTTAAATGAAAACCAATCCATAACAATTCATAAGTAACACGTACTCCTTGAGGATCGACACCCTACTTCCCTAATTACATTCTTTATGTTGTTAGCCTAGTCCGGGTAAATTATTTTTGTTTCGGGACCGCGACAGAACCGATCAAACATTTATTCATATGATCAACACATAAATGACCCAAGCTCTCATAATTCGAAACTTTGACTTACTTAGTGACTCACAAAACCACATCGACGTCATAACAGACCACTATATGAATAGCGCTATTACTCAAAATAATAGACTATACCAACCATTCTAAAGATGTCCTAACTCAACAGACACATGATACCAATACCATATCTTAGATTACCGACTAACTATATGAGTAACGGACAATTATTAACCAAAGTAATCTTAACAAGGAATCTAGACCCACATCTATTCTACACTATTGTCGCTCATCATTCTCCTTGCTAACATGAAGACAACCCCAAAGCTATTACCTTGAAAACTTCCTCTCCACCCAACTATATCATTCATCCAACTAATACTATAATCTACTCACATCTTTCTCAACTCAAACCACCACTAGTCTTCCTTTATCAACGCATCTCTCCCCGCAAAACGACCCACAAGGTACCAAACCCAGTATCTCAAGATAGCTACCAGATATATTCACAATAAGTTCTCACATTCGCTTTTGAGACTTAATAGCTCCCATTCTTTCTTTAGTCCTACATCCTCATGAAATATTCCACTAACGACTAACAACTCTATCTAAATATTCATTCATAATTTCTCATCTAAATCTCTTGTCTCCCCATTACATCAACCCAACACTTCAGACCGCCAAATTCTATAATAATGATATTCTAACACTTCAGACCGCCAAATTCTATAATAATGATATTCTAACAATACACCACCAAATACCCATACATCCCACACAAGACACTACTAAGAGTACTTCCAAAGCCATAAATGATTCCACCAAACTTTCCACAATATTCTCTTAGATTACTAACCACCTTCCCCTTATAATTTCTTACCGAACTATGGCCTTTGCGTCTCTAATATTTATCTCAAAATATGATCCTCCAATTATTTCTCTTCTACTCGTCTCTTTCCAACTCATAATTCCCACACAATTCATTTCATGAATTCATAAATATCATTCCATTTACG
Source organism: Heliosperma pusillum (assembly GCA_022085475.1). Lineage (NCBI taxonomy): Eukaryota > Viridiplantae > Streptophyta > Magnoliopsida > Caryophyllales > Caryophyllaceae > Heliosperma > Heliosperma pusillum. The sequence continues at coordinate 36,093 of JAIUZE010070638.1, read as the reverse complement.
CTATTCTATTGCTTCAATTACTCCTTTACTTTACCAATTCGCTATTTATACTTCTTTCAATTCACACCAATTATAATTACTCATTATCCCAAAGATTCACTCTCACTATCTAGTTCCCAATAACGCGACTACCTTCTTATTAACTCAAGATTCCAAACTCAACAACATGCCGCTACACCCTTCTAATCATACGCCATAATAATTTGTTTATCACGCTATTTTTCTTAATTTGTTATTAATAAGCTCATACAATCAGCAAAACTTATATATATTATTATCATCTATCCTTAGCATACCTAAAAAACCATGCTTACCTCATATCATCCTTTCATAATATTTCATCTCTACAATTGTCTCTTAGTTATTTGAATTTCCATCAAAACCATAACATCCAAGACTCACTTACACATTAAGCGAACTAATCTCCCTAGGTACCATCATCATTACCTACCTTTATATCGCTCCTCACCGCATATTTCCTTAATCAACTTATACATTCTTATTTCTCTCTATATTTTACTCATATTCTCATTATAACCATTCATATCTAACTTCTAAATCCTCATTTCATACATTACCATTCTCGCATTATTAATCGACCATATACGCACACGCCTCTATATTTTGCTCCACACACAACATCATTAAGCATCTCATATCACAAAACCAATTCTCTCTTTCCCTCTCACAAGGCTCTTCAATCTATCCGCCCAAACCATATATAACCACATACATTTCTCATAGAACAATACAATAATGGGGAACATTATTTACTTATAGGATCATACAAACTCACTCCCCAAGACGACACTTCCTTACACATATTCAAAATATAGGACAATAATTTAGTACATAACTTAACACAACAATATATTGACATAACAATTTCACAATTCACCAGCTGTTGCGAAGCCACTCGGTCGAGTGCAACACACTGGGTCGAATACAAGACCCTCGGTCAAGTACACACTCTACTCGGTCAAGTACGACACACTCGCTCGAGTGCATACTACACTCGGTTATGTTCACATCATCACAACATATACAACTCGATAGACAAATCCAATGCACATATACGCCCCAACACTTCCCACTTTGACCAAGTAAGAGCTATAAGGACAAGAGTGCAATTCCGGGACATCTCCTGAATCTTTCCGGTAACTCCCTATGACTCCTACCGAGGTTCATTGTATTCGACCCTCCTAATTCATTGGGTTCATTGGTTTTTAGGTTCCAAAATCGTTCGCTCTGATACCACTTTGTAACACCCGCAAATACCAAAGAGCCTTACTATAATACTGCGTATTTCTATGTGTTGGGGGGCTCGGCCGAGTAGGGCTTACTCGACTGAGTACATAGTGTACTCGGCCGAGTATAGGCCACTCGACCGAGTTGATTTGGCTGATGTCTTAGATTGGATTCTGATCTCGCGTACTCGGCCGAGTGACATCGGCACTCGACCGAGTGAGTCGAACTTGACTGAGTACATGTTGTACTCGAGCGAGTACGATGTATTTTAGGGTTTATTCGGACGGTTGATTTAAGGTTAAAAAAAGGAATTAGTTTTTCATAATTTAGTTTACATTCTTAATTACAAAACCCTACTCTCTCAAAACTCTCCCTAATTCTTCAAGAAACCTTTCATCATCTCGTGCCGGATTTGATCTTTTACTACGTCGATTGATTGCTTGGTAAGTACTATTCAGTATGATTGATTGTTTGTATTGAGTTATGTAACCCTAATTGATTTGGAGGAATGAGAAACAAGGGTTAGTATTAATTATGTTAATTGCATGTTTAGGGGAAGGAACTCATAAAAGAAGATTGTTGATGTAATGATTGTGATTTGCTGCGGATATGCTATAAGGTAAGGTTTCCTACTCAGTATTTTTTTATGCTAATTGATGGCATGAGATTGTTGATTCGTTATATGTGATATTTGAAATGAGATTGATGTTGTTGGTCACTGTTGTGATGATGATGGAGATTGGGGAGTTTTTGTCGATGTTATTATGCTTGGTGATCCTGTAGGGAGACAGGTCGTGCCCCGAGTTCGCCCCCGTGGTTACCCTGCCACGTGGGGGATATGCACATTAATGTTCCGGGTTATCTTGCTATGGCGAGATGGAAGTTCGACGCATGTGGCTGCGGTGCAGGGTCAATTGGTTGTTTTGTAGAGCAGGCTGGTAACCCGAGTCGACTAAGGTGACCTCTGTGGTGGGCCTCTGGTTTCTCTTGTCCTTTGTGCTTATCTTGTATGTTGGTTGGTGTAAGCATATACTAACCCTTTTACTGTTTTACAAAACTGCAGTGATCCATTGGGGGATGGTGAGAAGGTGATCGCAGGTAATCATTAACGTTGCGTGGGATCGAGGATGGGATCACTAATGAGTCTAGCTTCCGCGTATCAGTTTGGCGTGTCAAAAGGAGTCTTGAACTCGTAGTAGTATTAAACAGTGTTTTCAGTTTTGGCATCTTAATATTATTGTGGATCTGGTATTTGGTCAGATGGTATGCCATCTACTTTGATTATGTAATCACCTTTAAACATCTATTTAATAAATGTCGTTTCTTTATTGCTTGTTGTGATGCTTACTACCTCGGGCAACCGAGATGGTAGCACTCCCATATGCTAAGGGGGTCTTGTAAGGCACCTTGGTATATGGGGGTGTTACAAAGTAGTATCAGAGTGAACGATTTTGGAACCTAAAAACCATTGAACTTACTGAACTAGGAGTGTCTAATAAAATGAACCCGGGTAGGAGTCATAGGAAGCTACCGCAAAGATTTGGGAGACATCCCGGAATCGCACTTTTGCCCTTATAGCTCTTACTTGGTCACCATGGGAAGTGTCGCGGCGTTATGTGTATTTTATGTTGCTAATATGTTGTCTGTTGAGAATATGAGAAATGGAGATGGATGTGTAATGGAGTGGCGTGATGAGTTGTATCATGTAAGTATCACATGAGGATGATATGAATTGTGTGAAAAGATGTTAACCACATGAGATGTGGCATGATTATATGATGTACAAGAAATGTAATGGCATGATGATGAGCATGAACGAAATGTAATGTGTTAAACGGTGTTGAATTTTGGCATGAAATATGATAGTGAGCATGTATGAAATGAAATATGCATGAATGGTGGTAACTTTGGCATGAGAGTGTGTTTCGTTATTAACAAACATGTATATGTAAGTTTTACGTATTTTTAATGTGGTTACCAAGTTGTTGTGGTGTTGATATGAACTATGGAGGATGATAATGGAATGTGATGATTTTGACATGAAGTGGTGATGAGATTTGAGTATGGCATGATGAACATGAGAATGTTATGTGGAATAACGACATGTTTGAACTAAGTATATTTTGAGTTACTTGATATTGATATGTTGAGATTACAAGAACATGTAAATGGTTGTGAACTATGATCTTTTATGTGATATGAGTTATGTTGATGAGTGGTGAATTTGTTTTATAACAAAAATCTGAATTGTATGGAGTTTGATTTTGGAAGGCTGTCTTTAAACTGCTATAAATTGAGTTCTATAAATGATATTGATGTAATTCCAAGTGGAGGTTATATCTTGTCCTGTCACAGTTCAAAGGTAGGTCATGAGACAAAATCGACTTAAAATTGAGGGAGATATGTCCATTTTACAAAAACTGGTATGTGCTGAGAAGTCCGTCCTACTCGACTGAATGCATTAGGGTACTCGACCGAGTACATGGTACTCGACCGAGTGCACTTTGCATTCGACCGAGTGTCTTGAATTTTCGCGTATGGATGGTTACAGGGTCTTGGATTCGACCGAGTTCAGTGTGTACTCGACAGAGTGAGCTGTACTCGACCGAGTACATGTGGTACTCGACCGATGGTATTCGACCGAGTGAGTTGTATTTGACCGAGTGGCTTCGCCACAGCAGGTGAATTGTGAAATTGTTTCATCAATGTAATGTTGTGTTAAGTTATGTTCTTAATTGTCCCGTCTCTAATATGTGTGGAGGAGGTGTCATCGTGTCGGGTTATAGTGTATCGTCATTGATATATGTTTCGAATATATATTGGTCTTTGCGAATGATTTTGAAGTATTCTATAAAGTGAATATGTTTCCCATGGTTGTATTTTTTTGTGACACATGTATATGTTTATATATGGTTACGATGGATAACTTGGTAAGCCTTGTGAGAGAGATAGAAAATCGGTTTTGTAATATGAGAGGTGTAATAATGTTGTGTATTAAAGCAATATATAGAGACGTGCGTTTTTATATGATCAATGATAATGTTAGAGTGGGAAGGTATGAATTAAGGATTTAGAAGAGAGATATGAATGGTTATAAAGGGGAATGTGTGTGAGATATAGAGGAAAATATTGATATTTGTGATGATTAGTGATATCTGCGATGAGGACCGATATAGAGGAATGCAATGATGATGGTACCCAGAGAGCCTAGTCTTTTTTAGGTGTAAATAGGACTTGGATTTTATTATTTGATGAAAATCCGGATAACTAAGGGACAATTGTGGAGATGAAATATTCTGAAAAGTATGATATGAGGTAAGTGTTGTCGTTAGGTATGCTAAGGATAGATAATAATAATATATGATGATTTTTGTTGTTTGTTTGGTGTATTAGTAACAAATTAAGGAAAATAGTGTGGTAAAGGATTTATTGTTGCGTATGATTAGAAGATTGTGGCGACTTGTTGTTGAGTATGGGATCTGGAGATAATAAGAAGGTAGTCGTGTTATTGGAGGACCAGCTAGTGAGAGTAAATATTTGGGAATAATGGGTAAGTGTGATTGGTCTGAATTGGTCGAAGTATATATAGCGAATTGGTTAAGTAATGAATAATGGAACCAACAGAAAAGTGTAATTGGAATGATGTTGTTTAGTTTGTAATATGATCTGTAATTGAAAGTATGAGTTGAAATGGGGCAAATTAAAAGAAAAGAAAATAGAGGAACATATTTTGGGGGTAAGTGTTGAGGATGCAAATGACATAATTTGGTAAGAAAGAGTTAATGAAAGATGAAATTGTTTTAGAAAATGATGATGAGTGATTTTGGGATAAAATAATATGAGGTATATGTATATTGGCAGGTAATATTTTGTGGAAATTTTTGGTTAGTAATCGAAAAGAATGATGTGGAAAGTTAAGGTGAAATCATTTATAACTTTGGAAGTGCTCTAGATAGTAGCTCGTGCGAAATGTTTTGGTATTTGGTGGTGTATTGATAGATTATCGTTATTATAAAATTTGGCGGTGTGAAGTGTTGGATTGATGTAATGGGGGACAAGAGATTTAAATGGGAAATTAAGAAGGAATATTCTGATAGAGTTGCTAGTCGTGGTCGAGTTGAGGAAGTTATAAAGAGACTATAGTATTGTTTGGACGAATGTTATAATTGAGTGTGGGGGGTAGATTTCCCCTGCCTTCTTATTTTGTTTCAGGCGACTTCCACTGCTGTTCAAAAGGATTTTATTTGAAGTGAAAATTTTTAGTAAAGAAATTGTAAACGTTTTATCAAAGTTTGTATTACTTCATATAAAAAGGATTTTGTAACAATAAACTTTGTATATTAATTAAATATCTCCGTATTTTGGTTCAGTTTGTACTTCATTACAGTTTTCATTATAGTTGAGATATATTGGGATCTAGCTTTCTTGTTGGGATTACCCAGATGTTATTGTGAGCTTATGACTTGTATGATGGATAAGTGGACTGAGGACTGAGTGTTTTCGTGTAACGCTTGGAGACAAGTGTATGGCAAGTATTGGTAGTATGCGTGTGTCAAATGAGGTTACTTATATCATGGCTTGTATAGTCTTTTGTTGTGTTATGCCGATATTGTGATAATGCGAGTCTCCATGGGTTAGCTATGGTATCGAGTCTTGAGGGCTTGCAGTAATTATGTGTTGGGCATGTGTATAGAGGTCGCATTCTTTAGTTATCGTTTTGGTAGCTATTCTCTGGTGGGTTTAAGAGTAGAGTCTAATAGGTGGAGCTTATTTAGTCGTTATTGTTGAGTTCTTTGTTCTTTTCTGCTTGTTCTTTGTTCTTTTCTGCTTGTATATGTGTATTTGGATGTCTTGTCATGATGGTTGTGAAGAGGTCAAGAAATTAATTATGGTGTACTTGAGGTTGTAGATGGTTCATTGTCGTTGAAGGATATAATGGGAATATGGTGTTAAAGCGTATCGTGGTTGAGTGTTATGTGGTTGAGATAGGGCGAGAGTTCAGAAGGATGTTATGAGTAATCATGGTAAATGATTGAACTAATGTTCCATGCTGAGAATATTTGGGTGGATTCTAGGCGATGTGAGAATCGAATCATGTTTGGGGTTATGGTATATCTGGCAGTGTTGGTATTAGAGTATTCAGTGATTTTGGTAAGACATGATGATGTAGATAAAGGGAAAAGGTAAGAGTCTAATGATCAATTGGCTTAGAAGGTGTGGCAGTGTTTTGGGAAGAGCGGGTTGTCTCATGGCATGGTTATTTTGTGGAATATTTAGGAAGCATGGAGGTTGATAAATAAAGGGAATTATTGATTAGTTATGTCGTTGAGGTATTATTATCGGTATAGAGGAGAAGTTGTCATTTTAGCTAAATTGTGATAATCGGTTGTGGGTTATGTGGAAGAATAGAACTATTTTGTATGGTGGATCAGGTGCTGGATCTTGTTGAGAGGTCGAGTTTGATATGATTGGTGAGTGTTGCGATATTGTTCAAATGAGAGTGTTGGTAGGTGTTGTTAAAAAGTTGGAGTACTTGTGTGGGTGGGTGGGTTAGTGATATCGTTAGGATGTGAAAATTTTGTTAAGTGGAAATTGATGGTGTAAGCTCGGATGTCTTGTCGATGTATGTATTGTTGGAATTTTGGGTTACGATGTTGTATCGGATTGTGAGCCTTTGAGGGTACCCTTAATATGTGATGGTGGTAGTACTCGCGTGACTGCTTTGTTTCTCTTTTGGTTTTTCAGGGTGTGAATTTCAGGAACGAAGTTCATTTTTAAGGAGGGAAGAATGTAATCATCTGTGCTAGTTTTGTAAGACTTTCGCGTTCTGATTGGTCTTATTTATTTGATGAAAGCTTAGTGTTGGTTTTGTTCCGAGTTGATATGATATTGGTAGAGTCCTTGCGTCATTGTCTTGTGTTGTGTTGTTATGTGTTGTTGTGACATATGTTTAGCATATGTGTTGTTATGTGTTGTTGCGACATATGTTTAGCATATGTGTTGTGTGTGGTGTCTTGTGTTGTTACTCGGTAGGGGTGTTTGTGTGGTAGGGTATGAGTTGTGAACTTCGAGGACAAAGTTCGTTCTTAAGGAGGGAAGACTGTAATACTCCGTATTTCAATGTGTTTAGGGCCTCAGCCGAGTACACTATGTACTCGGCCAAGTATAGGCTACTCGACCGAGTAGATTTAGCTGATGTCTTACGTTGGATTCAGATCTCGCGTACTCGGCTGAGTGACATCAGCACTCGACCGAGTGAGTCGTACTCGACCGAGTATATGTTGTACTCGACCGAGTCAACGGATTTCAGGATTTAGTCGGACGGTTGATTTAAGGTTAAAAAGAGGAATTAGTTTTTCATAATTAAGTTTATGTTCTTAATTACAAAACCCTACTCTCTCAAAACTCTCCCTAATGCCTCAAGAAACCTTTCATCATCTCGTGCCGAATCTGATCTTTTGCTACGTCGATTGATTGCATGGTAAGTACTATTGATTATGATTGATTGTTTGTAATGAGTAATGTAACCCTAATTGATTTGGAGAAAAGAGAAACAAGGGTTAGTATTAATTATGTTATATGCATGTTTAGGGGAAGGAACTCATAAAAGAAGATTGTTGATGTAATGATTGTGATTTGCTTCGAATTTGATATAAGGTAGGGTTTCCTACTCAGTGTTTGTTTATGCTAATTGATGGCATGAAATTGTTGATTCGTTATATGTGATATTCGATATGTGATTGATGTTGTTGGTCATTCTTGTGACGATGATGGAGATTGAGGAGTTGTTGTCGATGTTACTATGGTTACTATGGTTGGTGATCATGTTAGGAGACAGGTCACGCCCCGAGTTTGCCCCCGTGGTTATCCCGTCACCTGGGGGATGTGCACATTAATGTTCCGGGTTATATTGCTATGGCGAGATGGAAGTTCGACGCATGTGGCTGCGGTGCAGGGTCAATTGGTGGTTTTGTAGAGCAGGCTGGTAACCTGAGTCTACTGAGGTGACCGCTGCGGTGGGCCTCCGGTTTCTCTTGTCCCTTGTGCTTATCTTGTACGTTGGTTGGTGTAATCATATAGTGACCCTTCTAATGTTTTACAAAACAGTTGTTATCCATTGGGGGATGGTGAGTAGGTGATCGTAGGTAATCATTAGCGTTGCATGGGATCAAGGATGAGATCACTCATGAGTCTAGCTTCCGCGTGTCGATTTGGCGTGTCAGTTGGAGTCTTGAACTCGCAGTAGTATTAAACAGTGTTTGGCATCTTAATATTATTGTGGATCTGGTATTTGGTCAGATGGTATGCCATCTGCTTTGATTATGTAATCACTTTTAAACATCTATTTAAAAAATGTCATTTCTTTATTGCTTGTTGTGATGCTTACTACCTCGGGCAACCGAGATGGTAGCACTCCCATGTGCTAAGGGGGTCTTGTAAGGCTTCGTGGTATATGGGGGTGTTACACTTACAAGACCTCCTTAAAATTTCAGGATGCTACCATCTCGGTTGCCCGAGGTAGTACATATCAAATCAAGCGATAAAGAAACAATACTTTATTAACTTAATGGTTTAACTCAAATACATACTCCCAAACTAGATGACGTGCTGTCTAGACTATCATCCAAATACTAACAAGTGTTAAAGAAATATAAACCAACTAATGTATATGACTCCAAATTGCTAAGCGAAAGCTAAGACTCGATATAGTGATCCAAACCTCATCCCAACGCAGCTTACGGATTACCTGTGATCACCTGCTCACAATTTCCCAATGGATCACAGCAGTTTTTAAAACAATAACGGGGTCAGTAATTGTATATACCGACCAATGTACAAGACAAGCATAGAGGAAAGAGAAAGCGGAGGGCCACCGCAGCGGTAACCTCAGTAAACTCAGGTTACCATCCCTACTCTACACAAAAACCACCAATTGACCCTAGACCGCAGCCACGACGTCAAAATTCCATCTCACCGTATCGAGACAAACGCGGAACATTATTGTTCACATCCCCGCGTAGCGGAATAAATACGGGGGCGAACCCGTGGTGTGATCCGTCTCCCAACGGAATCAACAACCAGTAACCATAGTAACCATCGTAACAACTCAAACTCCAACCCCGAACTTCATCATCATCATCATCATCATCATCAAAGAATCAAGTATCATACCATCTCTCATCACATCAATTAGCATAAGAAAATATTGATTACGGAAACCCTACCTTATGGAAACTATGCAATCAAATAAGCATTTATTCAAAATTCCACTTCTACAAAGTCCCTTCCTAATCAACAATAATCATATAATCAATATTCCACATAATCCCTTTTTCCCCCAATTCAATTAGGGTTACACTAATACGTACCAATCACATAGTATAGATACTTACCAACAAAATCAACTAGGTAGCGAGAGATCGGATCTAGCACGAGATGATTAAGGATTTTCTTGAGGAATTAGAGAGAGTTTTTGAGAGGAAAGAAGGTTTTCTTGAGAAACGTAATGATAATTATGAATCCTAATTCCTCTTATTAATCGTAAATCAATCGTCTGACTAATCCTCGAAACCCGTCGTACTCGATCGAGTACAACATGTACTCGGTTGAGTGCCTAACTCACTCTGCCGAGTACACAAGAACTGATTGCTATTTCAAACGACAGACCAATCTAGTCGGTCGAGTGGACTCTACTCGGCCGAGTACCCTATCCTCTAGGTCGAGTAAGCTTTACTCGGCCGAGTGCCAACTACACAAAAATATGGAGTATTACATTTGTGGCCTGACCAGTTCGGCAGCTAAGAAAATCGGCACGGAAACCAAAATGAATTCTTCATACCAACCAAAAAACATGCCTGCAATCACATTCGACGAAAGTGATATGCAAGGAGTTCCAGAGCTGCATTATGATAGGCTGGTCATCACAATGCAAATTGGAACAGCCATGATACTCAGGATCCTAGTAGACGGAGGAAGTTCAGTAAATCTAATAATGTTGGACGTCCTGAAAGCTATGAAGACCAACGAAGAGCAGATCACTAAAAAACCAAGTGTCCTGGTCGGATTTAGTGGTGAAACCAGGAATACTCTTGGAGAGATCGAACTGCCAACCTATGTCGAGGGAATAGCATCCTACGAGAAATTTGGAGTCTTGGACTGCCTATAATCTTATAATGCGATTTTCGGCAAGCCATGGATCCATAATGTCAGAGCAATCCCTTCAACATATCATCAATTTATAAAGATTCCAACAAGCTGGGGAATAGCAACATTTAAAGGTGATCAAAAGCCTGCCCAGGAATGTTATTCTTAGGCATTAAAGCCTCCCAAGGCAGGTAAGTCTCTCGCCTAGCAATTACAGTACCCTGTCAAGAGAAGATACGTAGCTCAGTCCTAATTGGAGAGTGATCAGGTAATCCTAAGCCTAAAGCTCCCTGAAAGGTATGTTTTATTCGGCTCTGATGCCGCTGATTGAGTCAGACAAAATTTAGTTAATTTTCTTAAAATTAAATCAAATTGTTTTGCTTGGTCACACTTTGATATGACATGAATTGATGCTAGTGTTATTACACATAAATTGAATATTGACAAATCTTTTAAGCATGTACAACAGAAAAGAAGGAAGTTTACACCTGAACGGAATACAATTATCAACAAAGAAGTAGATAAACTACTCGACATGGGCATGATCAGGGAAGTAATGTATCCTGACTGGCTAGCCAGTGTAGTAGTAGTAGTAGTACAAACGAAAAATGGTTAATGGAGAATTTGTGTTGACTACACAGACTTGAACAAAGCCTGTCCAAAAGACCCGTTTCCTTTACCACATATTGATGCAATGGTAGATGCAACGACTGGACATGAAATGTTGAAATTCATTGATGCCTCAAGTGGATTTAACCAAATCAAAATGCATCTAAAAGACCAGGAGAACACTGCATTTATCACGGACATGGGCATATACTATTACACGACAATACCCTTTGGCCTGAAAAATGCAGGGGAAACATATCAACCCTTGGTCAACATGATGTTCAAAGATCATATTGGAGACATAATGGAGGTCTACATAGACGACATGATGGTCAAATAAAAAAATGTAGAAGATCACGTCAGCCGTCTGGCACTTATCAATAGCCTTTAACGCCCTAGAAAGGTACAATATGAAACTCAATCCCTCCAAGTGTCATTTTGGTGTCACTGTAGGAAAGTTTCTAGGCTACATGATGACAAAAAGAGGTATAGAGGCAAGTCCTAGGCAGATCAAAGCCATATTGGAACTTGAATCTCCAAAGTCAGTAAAAGATATTAAAAAACTCACAGGATGAGTAGAAGCCCTGAATAGATTCATCTCCACGTCCTCAGAGAGATGCAATTCCTTCTATGGCATGCTTAGGAAAAATAAGAGCTTTCAGTGGATACCTGAACACGAAACAGCATTCCAAGACCTCAAAACTTACCAATCCACTCCTCCATTACTAGCCAAGCCTGAAAAAGGAGAACCCTTAGCAGTATATCTATCAGTCGCAGATACCGCTGTAAGTGGAGTACTGGTAAAAGAAATTGACGGACAACAACATCCTCTCTATTATGTTAAAAAAAAGTCTCCTTGATGCTGAAATAAGGTATGGTCTAATTGAAAAATATGGTCTAGCCTTAATAATGTCTTGTACCAAATTAAGACCTTTGTAACACCCCACATTAGTTGAAGAGGTACATTAATAGTCTTAAATGACTAGTGCTTAAAGGGATTGAAGTACTACTAATATTAACAAAGTGCACTTTCTTTTCTGGTTATCCATGCAAAAGAGCTCAAAAGTTAAGCGTGCTTGACTGAGAGTAGTCTTAGGATGGGTGACCTCCTGGGAAGGTTCCCGGGATGCGCATGAGTGAGGACAAAATGCGCTGGAAAGGACCCGTGTTGATCTGTGGGCCATGTACACAGCCTAGCGAGCTACCGTGAGTGACCGCTCCCGACCCAGGGTTTCGGCAGGGGTGTTACAAATAGTATCAGAGCAACCCTGCGACCGTGTAGTGATGGAGGGAGTTGTTATACGCTCCATTGTGATCACCCACCTAGCGGGTGAGGATTCTGGGTTAGCGGTTATGCTCCCTGACGCAACGAGGACGTTGCGTTTTTCAAGTAGGGGTGATTGTAACACCCCACGTTAGTTGAAGAGGTCCATTAATAGTCTTAAATGACTAGTGCTTAAAGGGATTGCAGTACTACTCATATTAACAAAGTGCATTTTCTTTTCTGGTTATCCATGCAAAAGAGCTCAAAAGTTAAGCGTGGTTGACTGAGAGTAGTCTTAGGATGGGTGACCTCTTGGGAAAGTTGACGGGATGCGCACGATTGAGGACAAAATGCACTGGAAAGGACCTGTGTTGATCTGTGGGCCATGTACATAGCTTGGTGAGCTATCGTGAGTGACCGCTCCCAACCCAGGGTTTGGGCCAGGGTGTTACAAATGGTATCAAAGCAACCTTGCGACCGTGTGGTGATGGAGGCAGTTGTTATACGCTCCTGGAGACAGTTGTTATACGCTCTATTGTGATCACCCACCTAGCGGGGGAGGATTCTGGGTTAGCGGTTATGCTCCAAGGCGCAACGAGGACGTTGCATTCTTCAAGTGGGGGTGATTGTAACACCTCACATTAGTTGAAGTGGTCCATTAATAGTCTTAAATGACTAGTGATTAAAGGGATTGAAGTACTACTTATATCAACAAAGTGCACTTTCTTTTCTGATTAGCCATGCAAAAGCGCTCAAAAGTTAAGCGTGCTTGACTGAGAGTAGTCTTAGGATGGGTGACCTCCTGGGAAGGTTCCCGGGATGCGCATGAGTGAGGACAGAATGCGCTGGAAATGACTCGTGTTGATCTGTGGGCCATGTACACAGCCTGGCGAGCTACCGTGAGTGACCGCTCCCGACCCAGGGTTTGTCTGGGGTGTTACAACCTTACTGTGCATGTCACCCCATAATTGTTTGTGGTTGATTGTAGTCCTAACCTAGAGCCTGACCTAGTTAAGGTAGTAAATACCCTGGACACAAAACAATTAGACCAGGAATAGACTCTTTACACCGATGGGGCGACCAATATGAGGGGTATAGGCCTAGGAATAGTACTTAAACCACCACAGGGGGATACAATAGGCCAGTCTGTCAGCTGCGAATTCAAGGCAACAAATAACGAAGTTGAATATGAAGCTGTCATTGCCGGACTAAAGGTATGTGTAAAATTGGGAGTACATAACCTCAAGGTAAAAACTGATTCTCTTTTAATTAGAAACACAATAAATGGAATTTATGCTGCAAAAGATTCAAAGATGATTGCATACCTGACAATTACAAAAAATATTTGCTTCCCTTCATTTGATATTGATCAAATTCCACGAGACCTAAATACTCAGGCTGATGCTCTGGCCTGCCTGGGATCAAACTTTAACTCAGTTAGTTTTGATAAAATACCCCTTGTTCATATACTTGAGCCCGCCATTAACAAGCATGATATAGCATGTCCAGTTGACACAAATACCAATTCCTGGACAAAGCCCTATTATGACAAGTTCTTGAAAGGTATATTACCATCAGACAAGAAGGAAGCTAGGGCCCTGAGAATAAAATTTTAAACCTATACTATCATAAATAACACCTTGTTTAAGAGATCGCGGGATGTACCGTATCTCAGATGCCTAGAGCCAGATGAATCAAAGACAGCAATTCAGGAAATGCACGAGGGAGAATGTGACAACCAAAGAGGAGGATGAAGCATGGCTAGTAAAGTTTTCATAAAAGGATATTTTTGGCCAACGCTGAGGGTGACTGCCTGACATACATCTCAAAATGTGAAGCCTGTCAAATCCATGCACCATATATCTATCAACCAACAGAACTCTTGCATTCAATTTTACCCCCTGGCCGTTTGTGAAATAGGGAATGGATATTGTGGGCAAGTTACCTCATGCACCCGGATAGAAATTATTCATGTTAGCAATGACTGATTACTTTTCCAAATGGATCGAGGCAGACTCGTACAGCCAAATCAAGGAACCCGAAGTGATTGCTTTCATAAAAAAAGAAAATAATCTGTAGATATGGGATTCCATCAGAGATAATATGTGACAATGGCAACCAATTCGTTGGCAAAAGAACAAAGACTTTCTGTGCTCAATGGAATATCAACCTGGTGACATCAACACCAGGTTACCCAAAAGCCAACGGTCTAGCAGAGTCAAGCAATAAGATAGTCATCAATTGCCTGAAGAAGAAGCTCGAACGAAGAAAAAGAAGATGGGTTGAAGAATTGCCATTTGTACTTTGGGATAACAGGACAACACCCAAGACTTCAACATACCATACCCCATACTCTTTGGTTTACGGATGTGAAGCAGTAATCTTAGCCGAAATGGAGGTTCCAACACTTCGATACAGGCTGAAAATCATCGAGAACAATACACCACTGATGCAGAACAGCCTAAACCTAACTGAAGAACTCAGGGATGCAACCAAGATCAGGCATGCCTCCTACCAGCAAACAATAGCGAGAGCATGCATCAAGAATGTCAACACTAGAGTATTTAAGGAAGGAGATCTTATACTACGCAAAGTCTCCCCAGATAAAAAAACAAGACAGCTGGCAAACTAACTCCAGGCTAGGAAGGACCTTACCTGATCGATTCAATTGTTGGTCAAGGAGACTACAGGCTACAAACATTAGATGGAGAAATGATACCAAGAGCTTGGAACATCACGCACTTAAAAATTTTTTGTGCATAAAGTTCATTTCAGGTAAGATATCTTATCTCAAAAATTGAATCAACTGATATGCCTATGTGAAATTACATGTTTCATGAAATATGCATGTAAGGTATGTGCTACTTATTCAATAATATAGTAAAAACAACAAATTTCATTTGTGTATATTCCAATAAAAACCTTATTTGTAAATCCTGAACACTTGTTTATTCTACTTACATGTTTATATTATGTATATTCAAAAACAACTGCTTGGGATTGAGGGCCGCTCCAGTAGCCTGGCCAGCATTCCAGATTAATGCTTCACAATTAGAAAAACATAACAAAGATCGACAGATCTCACTGTTTTGAACAAATTTTACCGATACTAAGCTCAGTACAATATATAAGCTAGTAAGAAGGTGAAAGATCCAACCTACTTGCTTTGACGCCCTCCAGACAGGCGGAGAGCCAAATAAGCCCTCCTTACAGGCTCTTCCGCTATACACTAACAAGCCCTCCTAACAGACATCCCCTCTACAAAAACAAGCCTTCCTGACATATTGAGGGCCAAAAATTCTATCAAACAAACACAGTTATCACATACCAAGACAAAAATCTATCTTGTTTTTGTTAATTCACCTACTCCAAACATCACAACAAAATAAATAAAGTATCCCACAAATAAACATCCATTTATCACAACAAAATAAATAAATTATCCCACAAATAAACATCCATTTACCACAACAAAATTATCAGGGACACCTCCCCAGGATCGAGACATTTAAAAAAAGGAATAAAACTAAATTGTTCTTCCAGGGACACCCACCTGGATAAGCAGAAAACACCAGGTCAAAACCAGTCAAAACAAATAAAAGTAAATTATTCTTCGAGGGAGATCCCCGTGGATGGGTAATACCTAGCTACCCATTCAAAATTTCTTTAAAAATCTACCCTGCCTTGGAAGCAGTAGTAGAACCAACACCTTCATCGCCCACATCCTTAGCCTTGTTAGAAGAAGGAGAGTCCACTTCATCACCATTATAATCTTTGAACTCGAGAAAGACAGCATCCAGCTCAGCCATGTCAGCCTGATTTCCACTGCCTCTCTCAAAGCGTCCACTCTTCCTTTTCCAAAGAAATACTGACCAGCGTCCTTAATCTTGCCATGGAACTCCTCCTTCTCGGCAGCCAACTCTTCATTTTTTCCAAGCAATTCTTGGACCGCCTGCTTCTCTGCCTGCAACTTAGCCCTGGCAGCCACCAACTCCGCATCGAGACCAGAAACATTTTTCTGAATAGGTTCCAGGGACCTCAAATATTCCTGGGCAGAACCAAACTTGTACCTAAGCACAACTCTTCTGAACCAAGGCCTTCAATTGCTCCCGAGCTAAGTTAAAAACAGTGACGTCGTTTTTCAGCCTTTGAATTCTTGACCTGGCAGCCCTTATTTGGCAAGCGCTTTGCAAGGCAGACGTTACATGCTGTGTAGGTAAAATTTATCAGATCAGGTAAGAAAACTATCAACCAATTCAAAAAGAGATTAAAAGACAGGGATTTCAGGAAATTAACTCTTGAGCAAGACTGAACAGATTAGCAAGCACATCCCTAGAATGCTTCAGAGCAGCCACATATTGGGCAGCAGCTAGGGGTGAGCAAAACCGTATATCCGATACGGTTTTGAAAACCGTATCAGATATCCGGTTTTAAAAATCTCAATTTTGAGTATCCTTATCCGATACGGATTTTCCGTATATCCGGAAACCGTATATCCGGTTTTTCCGTATATTCGAAAACCGTATATCCGGTATCCGTATATCCGGTATCCGGTTTTTCATTTAATTATGTAAAATTTTATGTCTTATTTTTAATTTTTTTGTGATTTTATGATTTTTCTTAATAAGTTAAAAGAGTATCAGATATTATAAGAATAAATAACTTAAAAATGTATAAAAGTAATAAGATTGAGTCACGGATATACTCGACATTTAGTGGTTTTATGATTTTATTTTTATATTTTATATTAAAAATAGGAACCGTATCGGAAACCGTACATCCGGTTTCAAATTTTGCCGATACGTATCCGATACGGTTTTTTATAAACCGTATCGTATATACGGAAATTCGTATCGGATATACGGAAATCCGTATAATTGAAACCGTATATAGTATCGGATACGTATAATAAAACCGTATCGTATATTTTTGCTCAGCCCTAGCAGAAGCACCCTCGTCAGAAAATGCAAGCATTGTATCCTAACACATAGTTGAGTAGTTATAGATCTCCTCCATTGTAGCTTGCACATCACCCAACTGAGCCCCGACCTCCCTGATGCGTGCCACCTTCTTCACCTCTCCTGAGGGCTCAATAAATTCCTCCTCCCTCTTCCTCTTCTCAGCGTGGTTGTTATGGTTAAGAGAAACTAAGGATTCCTCCTGAAGAGGGTGCCATGTAGATACTTGGATCATAAAGGAAGTAGTGCTTTCACTACCCCCACTCCCAGATTTCTTCTCCGCAATCTTAGCCAAGTCAGCCTTTATCTCGGAAAGACCAAGACCGGCAATCCTAGAAGATGATTTAATAACTATACACACAAAAATCACATATCAAATATACATACAAAAAACCCAAAAAGATGAAATCGCAAAAACTCAAACATGAAATAAGTCTTACAACTGGAAGAAGAGGCACCGCACCCCTTACCAAGCTTTCTTTCCTTGGCTGACAATTTTGATTTCATTAAGCGAGGCATAATTTCCTGTCCTAGATTGACAGGCCAAGTCCTTTCTTTCTCATACAATTCCATGAAAGCACCAATCCTATACAGGGATCCCTCAGCTTCAAAAATCATTCTTCCAATCAACCACTACAACAAAAGCCAAGGAAAACAAAATGTATTTTTTCAATTAAAAACTTTTATATAGCAAAATTTGCAGGATACAGCATACCAGGCTCCAGGGCAGGATAACTCAAATAATCCACTGGAAGACCCTAAGAGTCAGCCTGGATGAACATAAAAGTCTTTGCCCAACCTTTGTCATCCCCAGAATCTAGGTTGACAATCAAGGGAAAGAATTTGGTCCGCACTCGAATGTTGAACCTTCCGACAGAGTGACTTTTCAGATGATAAACATTCTTGATATCATCAAGAGTGAGAGAGAGCTAGAACTTGGTGCAAAGGTGATCAGTAGATTGCACCAATTTTCAGACCATTGGCATGATCTTGAACGGGGCAACCCACGTAGCCCTGCTACCATCACCCATCAGGGAGAGATAGGAAACCTACACCCAGCTTTAAAAGCCTACTCATAAATGCAAAACCAACCAGGTCACCCAATTGGCCATGACTGGACTGTTTTCAGGAACCCATACCACCGTGCTATCAAGGATAAAATATTTATCCTTCAAAAACTGAGCAAATAAAGGCCTCAACATATTTGACTCATGAAAGGATTGATCAAGAGGTTTCACAAGAATGAATACAGAGTCCTAATGAGAAATTACAAGAACTTCAGTAGGAGGAGGACGAGTCTCAACCAACTCCTCTTCCTGGATGGTTACGATTTCAGGAACCTCGACATGCTTGGCAGCAGCTTTCTTTTTTGGAGCCATTTTTTCTTCTTGTTTTTTTTGTTTTGCAGATAATAGAATTCAAAAATATATGAAAGCTTGTTGAAAGATTTAAAACTGAGAATAAAGATTATGGGGAAGAATTGTGGTGGAAGCAAATGACAAAAACCAAGTATTTATAAGGGGAGCCTTTTAATAATACATAGTAGAGTTCAATTATGACTCTACTAGGGTTTAATAGGTAACAGATAAAGCACAGTAAAAATCTATCCGTTGGAGGCCCCACACCAATATTTCCGACATAGATCCCGTATTCGTTGTAATCAATTGTAATATTTATTTTATAGTTCTATTTAATCATTGTATTGTACGATTCTTTGGATGATTTATTTGCCTTTCACATGTAATTGAATCTTAAATCCTACTTCAACCTAATTGAATGCTAAATGAAATATTCAACAGACATAGTCTAAGCTCACATGTTAGGATTAAAACGTGGATGTAACATAGCATGCATATAACCGACAACACATCGATAACAGAAGAGTTTCCCTAATCATTATTAGAGGCCGCTATCGAGGCGGGCGGGATTAGGTGTTTGATCAAAAGAACTTCCTAATACGTATCCTCACCCCTTACTCCAGATCTCTGTGAACATCCGTGTTCATTGGCATCCACGAGAGTCATTCTAGACATAGAATGCTAAGGGTAACGAGTTCTTAGTGTTCATGTCATTCCTTTGTGTCTTGAAATGACATAAAGTATTCGAAAGGTTCCAACTTCCCACAAAAGTTGGTGGCGACTCCACAAATGCGTGTTTTCACGCTTGTCCCTCGTTTCTCCAGCCGTGATATCCCTTGTATCACAGTTTGGAAAGGATCGTGAAATCCGTGTATCACAAAAAGGCATTGTAGGTCTAAGATCTATGTTTATTGATAAAGAGAACACCTTAAAAGTTTCACTTTTTGACAAAATCCGAAAATATGGGTCTTGTTGATGAAACCATAGTTTTTTTTTATTTGGGGGGGGGGGCCAATGTGTTGAACATTTTACATTGTTTCTTAAGGTAGTATGTTTTAAATTTTCATAACTGTTGATTTCAAAGACCGTTGTAAAATCTATTATTTCTTAAATTTCTTTTACTTGTGTGATTTCCGTGGAACTTTTAGCAACGATTTGAGAAAATGAGTATAAATGTTACACATGTATGGCTCCAAGTTGTGATAAACAAATTTGGTAAATCCTTTTTGTTGCACCGTCTTCATGTCAAAATTTTCAACTTTGGGTGAGTCTTATGACGATATCGAGTTACTTTTGTCTAGGTTATTAACAATGAAGAATTTAAATGAGTATCTAGTCTCTAATTCGGATGTTGGAACTCCATTCTTGTTCATCCTTAAAGACTCCTTTATCCCAACTTGATCCTTTTTGCAACCTTATTATACTCCATGCCCAAACCTTTATAAACCTTTATTCTTCTTTTGTGTAATTCATTGGAAAACCTTGTTGAGTGAATCCCTCTTTTGTCTTCCTTCTTTTTGCATTTATGTGGTTAAATGGCACCAAACAAGAGGGCAGGGACTACAAGTAATAGCCACGCGACGATGGAGGAGGTGACGACATCAACCCCATGAATACCCGAGATACCCAAAGTACCCGAGATTGAACCCGTCCAAGAGTTCCCAAATGTGAAATTTTGGGATGAAGACCAAAAGACCAAGTTCTTTGCACTCATGGGGTGTTACATGCTACCACAAGGTGTGTGTATCCCGAGTACTTTGGCGAGATGGGGTTAGACGAGGACATTGAAAAGATGTTCATTGATATGGGTCTCGAAGCTTTACGGCCTTCGGGAGTTGTTTTACCGGGAGTTAACCCTTGAGTTTCTAAGTTCCTTCTCCTACAATAAGAATAAGAAGAAGATCTATTTCCGAGTGAAGGGTGAAGAGTATTGTTTGACTCACGACGAATTAAGGGAAGCCTTGGGTTTGGAGGCCAAAACGACGAAATTGTCTCAAGCAGTTTCCGAAAAAATTTCCTGCGTCAGGGTTCTTTAAGATATTGGCTGAGAGAGAGGATCATTATGTGAGTCGCATGAACCTTATGGTAGTTCATCATCCAGTCCTCTGTTTCGCCTTGAGGATATTTGGGAATCACCTCTTCGCATGTCCGGATCGTAGTAAGCTTCATGCCCATGAACTGTTTCTCTTGGCTACATACCTTAATGTGAGTCAGAATAAAAGGGTGTCTATAAGTCCTTGTGCAGTGTTTGTGCGAGATTTGAGAGGTTGGCTAGTGGGGCATTGGTGACCAAGATAGCTTCGTCAATTGTGAGGTTTTAGGCTGGGGAGGAGGACAATGCGATTACTAAGGAGATTTCCGACTACAAGAAAAACTATGTGGAGAAGATTCTTCATTGGTTTAGGAAGTTTGATGGCAAGACTCTTTCTTGGAGGGTGGGTGAGGACTATTAGTATAATTTCACTGACCCGAGTGATGTGTTTGAATTAGAGAAGATTGAGCCCCACTTTCCGCACGCTCTTACATCCCCGAAGCGGGACGATAAGACCTAATTGCTTCCTAGTGATGAGCTCTATTGTTGGAAGAAGAGTGTGACGACCAGTCCTAGTGGTGCAAACCCCATGGTAGACCGGTCCTTAGCCTCTTTCTCTTCCTAACCTGTGGGGGAGCCTAGTCAGCCAGGGTCCGAGAAGCCGACGCAGTTCCGGCCCCAGCCGCCATCCCAGACGTGGTCCCAGCCGCCTTCAGAGGCATGGTCGTGAGAGCCATCTCAGGCTTGGTTTCAGAAGTAGTCTCAGGGGTGGTTCCAGCCACCTTCGTAGTCTTGGTATCAGTAGCAGCCTCAGGAGCCACCATTCCTTTGGTTTAGCGAGCCTTCCCAAGGGTTGTCCTAGGAGAGGCGAGTTCCATGGACTAAGAGGATGAACGCTCCTTCGTCTCGTCCAGTGCAGTCAACTGAGCCATATCAGCAGGTGGGGAGTGGTTACACTCCTCATGGGCAGAGGTAAAATTCTTCCTCTTACTACTAGGCGAGGGAAAAAGGCAAAGCTATTTTGAATAAGCAAAGTCAAACCCAAGCAAGGTGTCGAATCCAACCTTTGATGATTTTATTATTACAGTGTAGGACACTAGAAAAGGATAATTCACCAAATTCTCGTTAAAAATAAGTAAGATTATGTGATGTACTATTACCTAATAACGTATTTCACTCGAGTGATTGACAAAGATTGATGCTTGACTTTTTCACGAAACAAACAATAAAAATAATAAATATTTTGCTCAAACTTTGTTTAAAATCAAGGGATATTCTACATGGTACCTCTCAACTTTTCGACTTTCTACGTGGTACCCCTACACTTTTGGAAACATACATGGTACCCCTAAGTTTTCTAATTTTAATCAAGCATAACCCTAATTATTTTTTTCGTCAATTAGTATTGTTTTTAGACGTTAAGTGATGAGTAGGACGCCTAGGTGGATGATGACTTGCTTTTGTGTTATTAGCTATAGTTTCCTGCCATTTTCTCCCCCATTTCCCCTTCCAATAAACATTATTTAATGTCTTCTTTTTTCATCATCTTCCATCTTTCTTCTTTCTACTTCCTTCTTAAATTTCTGTGATAATTGTTTCAGTTTTTTTTGTTTCTTCATTTATCTCTTATTTATTCTTCATCTTCTTGGAAAAACTTACCAATAGATGGTCTTGATTTTAGGAACCAATGTTTCAATCGATGTGGTCGGAACGCTATAATTATGATATCAGGTTTCGTTAAAAACCCCTGAATCCCTAGATTGTAATCATTTTGTTATGTGGTTATCGAAAGAGTATAATACCATCACAAAGGATTTCAAAAAAAAATGTGCTAGTGAAGATTAATATTGTACAAGTGTTAATGGAGATATTACTGAGGTAAAATGATCATATATACTTCAATCGCCAAATAGATGAAGATCAAGACAATAATTACACTTAGTTATCAAGAAACATATGGTAGAATGAGAGGTAGTTCATGCGAAGAGGGAGATGAGAAAAGAACGAGACTGAGAAAGATAAAGATGAAGGTCTGGATATGAAAGGGTAGAATGAGAGGAGAGGTGTGTTAAACAAGCTAAGAGAGTGAGGTTTTATAGTGCCAAGTAATAGGCATAGTCACGGCCAGTCATCATCCACTAGGCGTCCTACTCAGCACTTAACGTCTAAAACAAATACTAACTGACAGAAAAAATAATTGGGGCTACGCATAATGGAAATTAGAAAACTTAGGGGTACCATGTATGTTTCCAAAAGTGTAGGGGTACCACGTAGAAATTCGAAAAGTTGAGGGGTACCATGTAGAATATCCCTAAAATCAATTTGTAAAATTCTCTCAAATGTGCATAAAAAGTCTTGTTGAATGATTGAGATTAAAGGAGTATTTATTGTAGAAGCATAGGATATGTAAACTCTAAACCCTAGCTTTCTCTTTAAGAAAACGTTTTATCTTTTATCTCAAACTATTGTTGTGAAAATATATTTTTAAACCCTAGGTTGATCCAAGGAGTAAAACGTACCAAAGAGGTTGTTTTCCTCTTCTTCACGCAACCCTAGGCTGTTATCTATATGCACACAACCCTAGGAGGTACAAACCCTAGGTTTCAAAAACCTAGGAGGCACAACCACTAGTTGGGCTTTTTAGGTCAACAACAAAATAAGATAAAATGTATCAGAAACCCTAGGTAGCATGACAACTCATAAGTTGTATTACTAACCAATAGAATATTATAAATACATTATGTATTTGAAAATATTTGATAAATATAAAACACTCTAAATTTTTTTGAATTAGAAACCCCTGTGTTTTTTCGAATTCTACATGGTACCCCTCCATTTTCTGAAATCTACATGGCACCCCTAAACTTAGTAAATAATACATAAAATACCCAAACTACTTAAAATCAAGTTTTAAAACACCTAAATTTTATAAATAAAATATGTTTATGATTGACTAAACGATATTTATGTTAATGACATGCCAAATTATTTTCAAAAGATCAACAAAAAGTGCATAATATAAACGTTTAAAAAGGCCGATTATTGCATTTTTGGGTATTTTGAGATGTTTTCATTAAGTTTAGGGGTACCATGTAGATTTCGAAAAAAGGAGGGGTACCATGTGGAATTCGAAAAAACACAGAGGTACCATGTAGAAAAACCCAAACATTTAAAAGATTTATCTTCAAAATCATGCATCAATTTCATCATTCAAAGTTATAGGTAAAATAGCTATAACTTTGAACATAATATGTAAAGTTATAAGTGAAATAGCTATAACTTTACTTCTCAAAAATCACTCTAATGGAATATGTTGAGCTAGTTTGTTGATGATGACATGACTAATTAATATGTGCCTCTTAGTTAAGTTTTCAGGAAATTTATGAATCTCCAAGCAATATTTAATCAATTATGAATCTCCAAGCAAGATTTATCGAAGTGTTGATGAAGTGTTTATGAAGTGTTGAATGATTAAGAAAGTCGAGTTGTAATGAGTCATCTAATTGTAAAGATAAAAGAGTATGATACTTACAACTGCAACAGTCCTTGCAACCGTTGCCTTATCTGTTTCTGTTCAGAAACAGTGAGCACGACTGTTGCTTATGTCTGACATTCTTTAATCATTCAAATTTAAAAGCTTCAATCGATTTCACTTGGAAATGGATTTCAATTGTTCTGAAAAGATTTGCAACTTGTTTGAAAAGGGATGAGAAGAAATCTTTTTGAAAAGCTTCTTCCTTAAAATTGCATAGACAATCTTTTCTTCACAAAAAATCAAAACTTGGTTTGTCTCTTAAAGTGTTTGTCATCTTATGATTTTCACCCTTGGAAAATCAAAGGCTAAAACTCTTTTTCTGATTTCTTGAGCAGCCCACCCTTCCCCTTGTCTTTGATATTTTGTCACTTATGAAAACCCTAGTCAAAGAACATCCATTTTGCTCACATGCTTGAGAGTGGACTCTCTCAAGGCATTTCTTTAATCATTTTCAAATCATTTCTTCCTCTATAAATAAGAAAGCACTCATCTCTCATTTCCTAAAGACTTTCCAGAGAAAACAATCACATCTCATTCCAAATTGTCTTCAAAGTTTTAAGCTTTTAATCTTTGCAAAATTTCTTCAAAGTCTTCAAAACTCTCAGACATGACAACTATTTCCTTAAGTATGGTACGCTTTTATCTAGAATAGTTAGATCTTAATGAATTCTCCTTCGTTCTTTTCACAAGAACAAAATCATGGAATTTGATCTTGTAACTTTCTTAGATAAAGAGTCGAGTTTGGGACGGGGTAGTCTTAAACTCATTTCGCAACCGGAGTAGGTTGTTGGTCCTTTTTATTGTAAGGGTCTTAGCTAGTCGGAGTAGATTACTTAATTGAATCAATAAAAGAAGATTCGATGTAGGCCTTTTAATTGGCTGAACCAATTCAAAGCTCTTGTGTTGATCTTCCGACTATTTAATTTCCGCTGCACTTTACTTTACTCGTTTATTTCGTATTATATTCTAAAGCAACAGTCTCAAATACTGTCACCTTCGTTCTGTAGCCTTTACTTCATCTGCTAAGAGGAACAAGTAACAGTTAGACTTATTGTCACATTCAGTTTACAGTAACTTTCTAATTAAGTAACAGTCTCGAATACTGTCACCTTCGTTCTGTAGCTTGGCTTCTCGTTTTTCTAGCATAATTAATGAGCTTAAGAGTATAGGAAGAGTTTTCGAGTCCGGGGACATTATTCGAAAAATTCTTCGTAGTCTTATCGCTAAGTGGCAATCAAAAGTCACCTTTATTGAAGAGGCTAAAGATCTAACCACCTTAACCTTTCATGAACTAATGGTCCCTAATTGCACATGAGTTAAATCTCGACAATGCTCCAAGTGAGACCTCAAAGGGAAAATGACTTGCTCTTAAATCCACCTCAAGTGATGAGGAAGGAGAAGAGGAAGATGAATTTGCCATGTTTTCAAGAAACCTTGTTGGGATGGTCAGTAGCAAGGGATTCAAAAATTTCAAAGTGAACAATGCTAGAAGACACTTTCCTAAGATACGACCTAATTCTGCTATGGGATGTTTCAAATGTGGTGATAAAGGTCATCTAATTAAAGAATGCCCAAAATGGAATGACATAAAATCTAAGGATAGAAGAGACACGGCTAAGAGAGAACTAAAGCATAAAGTCATGTCCGCCATTTGGGGCATGTCCGACTCCGAGGACGATGAACCCATCGAGGAGCAACTAGAGGCTAAAATTTGTTTCACAAACAATCTCAAAAATAAAACACATAAACTTGCTAGGAGTGAGTCGCTTAGGTGTCTCATGGCACATCCGGATGAATCCGATTCCGATTCCGACAATGAGGTAAAATATCTTAAGGCCAAGGTTAGAACTTACTCCAAAGACAAGGTGTGCAAGTTACTTGATAAACTGTTTGACAAGTGTCGTAACCAAACTGAGAAATTAGATGTCATGCAAGATCAAATAGAGGAGATCGCTCAAGAAAACGTTCTTATAAAACAGGAATTGAATGTCACAGACACCGCGGCTGTTACTTCTGATGTTGAAGCTGAATTTAAGAGATTAAGGAAATTAAACAAAACCTTGACAAATGAACTTGATTCCCTTAAAACCTCTAGCTCTCGCTCTACCCCCTCTGAACTTGAAGAGATTAATACCTCCTTAGTTTTCCAAATTTCAAAAATTTCAAAAGAGCGTGATGATCTCATCAAAGATCTCAAGTCGTCTAAAACTGAGATAGTCGACCTTGAAGAAGAAGTTAACAGTCTAAAAGCCTAAGTTCCTCTGACCGTTTCCTCTGAACTTGAAAAACAAAATCCTTCGTCTCATGAACTCATCAAAACCCTTACCACTAAGAATGATCGACTCAAGACTGATCTTAATGCCTTCAAAGGGGAAATTAGAGTCCTTCATGAAAAACTTGTTAAGATTCAACATGACAATCACAAGAATTGCTCTTCCGACCTTAAAGTCACTCAATTGAACTTTTGCATCTCCAAACTTAAGATTGACATTGAGCATAAAATCAACACCATCATTGACTTAAAATCCAAGTGTGTCGTGATGAAAAATGATCTTGACATTTCTAAGGAAAAGAACAAGTTGCTTTCGAGTTAAAATTGAGAAACTTAGCAAGGAACTTAATGAAGCTAAACATGTGTCTAAAAAATGGGAAGGAAGTCAAAATGTCTTGACTTTTCTCACTAGTCAATCCAAAAGGTGTAATAGAGTTGCTGGTCTCGGTTTTAAATGGAACAGTCAGTCGCACTGTTACATTCAAAAACCAGATCCTAGCAAAACTGATTTCCGAAGAATAAAGTATGTTGGTCTTCCCGAATACATCATTTGCAACTATTGTGGAAAAACAGGTCATGTCTTTAATGCTTGGAAAAAGAGACATAATGACAATGAGAGAAATGTTAGAGTTGTAAAGCAAATATGGATTCGGAAAGATCTCCTTAAACAAGTTGATTGCAAGAAGGGACCCAAAATGATTTGGGTTCCTAAACTTAAAGTCTAATCTCTTGTAGGGCTTGGTGAGAGGCGGACGCAATTGGTACTTGGATAATGGATGTTCTCGTCACATGATGGGAGACAAAAGCCAATTTATGTCACTTGAAGCTTATGATGGTGGCACGGTAACATTTGGTGACAACAAGAAAGGTGAAGTAATAGGCACTGGGAAGGTTGGTAAGTCATCGTTACTTTGTGTCGACAATGTCCGGCTTGTCAAAGGTTTGAAGCATAATCTCCTTAGCATCTCTCAGTTATGTGACCGTGGTAACTTGGTTGAATTTAGTGCTAGTCTTTGTAGAAACATTGATGCCAAAACCCATGAGGTAATACTTGAAGCTAGACGAGTGAAAGACGTCTACCTAACCGATTTAAACACCTTATCCGTACATACCATGTCTTGTATGAGTGTAATGAAAAACGACCCTTTGTTGTGGCATAAACGATTTGGACATGTAAGTACTAAGACTCTCAAGAGACTTTACTTGGTTGAAGGATTTCCTAACATAAAATTTCATCTTGATAAAATTTGTGATGAATGTGCTAAATGCAAACATGTTAGAAGTTCCTTCAAATCGAAAAAGGTTGTGAGTACCTCTCGTCCACTACAACTCTTGCACATTGATTTATGTGGACCCATGAGAACTCGTAGTAGAGGAGGGAGTTGCTACATTTGTGTCATTGTTGATGATTATACTAGATTTTTTTGGGCATTGTTCCTGAGTTCCAAAGATGAGGCATTTGATTAGTTTATAATTTGGTTAAAAAGAATTCAAAACAAACTTGATTTAAAACTTGTTTCCATTTGAACCGATCATGGAACCGAATTTGAAAACTCATCATTTAGTGCTTATTGTGATGACAATGGTGTTGATCATAATTTCTCCGCCCCAAGAACTCCTCAACAAAATGGCGTTGTTGAACGCATGAATAGAACTCTTTAAGGCATGGCTAGAACCATGTTATTGTGTAGTAAGATTCCTCGAAACTTTTGGGCCGAAGCGGTAAATACCGCTTGCTATATTCATAATCGAGTCATGATAAGAAGTTTACTCAATAAAACACCATATGAATTACTACGTGGAAGAAAGCCCAACATTTAATACTTTAGATGCTTTGGTAGCAAATGTTTTGCTCACAATAATGGTAAAGATAATTTGGGTAAATTCGATCCACGTAGTGATGAAGCGGTTTTTATTGGTTACTCAATTCATAGCAAGGCTTATAAAGTTTATAGTAAGAGGATTTTGTTGATTGAGGAAAGTGTACATGTCATTTTTGATGAATCTAGTCTCTTTGAGCAGGTACAAATTGATGAGGATGATGATGAATTCGAGATTGGGCTTGTGCAAAAAGACTTTGTGATTAATCAAGAAGAAGCTTTGAACAATTCGAATAACACTGACCAGCAACAGACCCAAGGACTGTTACCGTTACTGACGACACCAACTCAGGGGGAATCAACAATAACTCTGCTGTTGCTTCTCCCTCCCAGATTATAACAGTCCCACTGCTTGTTGAACAGACAGAGTCCTCCAACTCTGATGAAGGATTAACATCTGACCAGGAAGTAACAGTCACTCATAATGTTGTTGTTAAAAGGGAAGAAACCCCCTTCGTGCCAAGGAAGTGGAAACATCAAAGTTCACACCCTTTGTCAAGTTTGACAAGTGACATAAGATCTGGAGTAAGAACAAGAGCCTCTCTCAACAACTTCTGGGCACACAATGCATTTCTCTCTCAGATTGAACCTGCCAATGTAACAGTCGCTCTGAGTGTTGCTGACGGGGTAGTTGCAATGCAAGAAGAACTTAATCAATTCAAGAGAAATGAGGTATGACACTTGGTCCCTAGGCCACCTAATTGTACCGTCATTGGTACTAGGTGGGTCTTTCGCAACAAGCTTGATGATTCCGGAGAAATCGTAAGGAACAAGGCTAGACTAGTGGTGTAAGGTTAAAACTAACAAGAGGGTATTGACTATGATGAAACCTATGCACCGGTAGCTAGACTTGAGGCCATACGATTACTCATTGCTTTTGCGACTCACAAGGGCATTAAACTCTTCCAAATGGATGTTAAAACCGCTTTTCTAAATGGCTATTTGGAAGAGGATGTCTTTGTTGAGCAACCACCGGGCTTTATGGATAATGATTTTCATAATCACGTTTTCAAGTTGGACAAAGCTCTTTATGGTTTAAAACAAGCACCTCGTGCCTGGTATGATAGATTGTCAAAATTCCTACTTGAAAACGGGTTTAGAAGAGGATTCGTGGACAAAACTTTGTTCATAAAGTCACAGTCTGATGGACTGTTGGTTGTGCAAATATATGTCGATGACATTATATTTGGTGCAACTAATGAGCTTCTTTGTGTGTATTTTTCCGAATTAATGAAATCGGAATTCGAGATGAGCATGATGGGTGAACAAGGATTCTTTCTTGGACTTCAAATTAAACAAACTAAAGAAGGAATCCTAATTCATCAACAAAAGTATATTAAAGAAATGCTTAAGAAATTTGGGATGGCGGATGCTAAATCATACTCTACACCTATGGTATCTACGTCCAAGTTGGACAAGGATGAGAACGGGAAAAATGTAAGTGACAAGGTGTACAGAGGTATGATTGGATCTCTTCTTTACTTAACCGCTAGTCGTCCCGACATTCTCTTTAGCGTTTGTTTATGTGCTCGGTTCCAAAAAAATCCGAAAGAATCCCATTTCAAAGCCGTCAACCGAATTCTTTGATATTTGATTGGAACCTAACATCTCCACTTGTGGTATCCGTTGTATTGTCCCTTTGATCTTGTAGGATTTTCCGATGCCGACTTTGCGGGATGTACGGTGGACCGAAAGAGCACCTCCGGGATTGCCACGTTCCTTGGACCTTGTCTTGTTTCATGGGGTTCAAAGAAACAAAATACGGTAGCTCTTTCAACGGCCGTAAGCGAATATGTTAGTGCCGCTCATTGTTGCTCACAACTTCTTTGGGTACGTCAACAACTTCAAGATTTTGGTATGATTTATGACTCAGTTCCTATTATGTGTGATAATACTAGTGCCATAAACATTTCCAAAAATCACATTCAACACTCTAGGACTAAGCATATTAAGATTCGTCACCACTTTCTTCGTGATCACGTAGAGAAAGGACATATTAAGTTTATTTTTTGCAAAACCAAAGATCAAATAGCGGATATTTTTACGAAACCACTAGCAAGAGAACAATTCGAGAAACTTCGTTTAGAAATTGGTTTAATTAATTGTATGTGATTCTTGTGTGTGTGTATCTAATCCCTTGCATGATTGACGAGAATTGGCATGTAAGTATACTCTTCTTTATTCTAATTTATTTGTGTCATGATTTATTGTAATTAACCTGCACACCTATGTTTTTAATGGTACTTCAACCAACTTGACCACTTAATGTTTAATAATTACACCTACCATAATAAAAGGATACTTACCCCTCAAAAATAAAACCCTTCACTGTCAAATCAAACTCATCATCCAAAATACCCTTGAATCCACCAATTCCCTTTTTCTTCTTCACTCGATAACCCCATCATTTCCGAGTCCACTTGTGTTCTACAACCACTCCAATAATCAAAACCAAATCTTGCTCAAAATGGCCTCATTGATCCGCAAGAAAGTTCAAGCCGACACAAAAAGGGCGAATGAAATCCTTCTGGTCTATGCAACGGTCGAAGTGAATGTGACATGCAGACAGGTCTATGCAACGGTCCAAGTGAACGTGACATACAAACTGGTCTATGCAGCGGTCCAAGTGAATCTGACATCCAGATGCTTATTTGCCAAAGTTAATGCAAAATCAACCTCCATAATCTTATGCTCACAAGATCTGCCACTTTGTCCAATAAACTCAAGGATCACCAAAAAAAAAAAATAAGGTTGACTTATGGAATTTTGATTTTGATCATGCTTAAAGCTAAAGGATGTTTGGCGCAAGAAAGTGTGGAATCGCAAGGATTGTATGATCACATGGAAAATTTAGGGAAAATGATGTTGAAAGTTATTAAAGGGAAGCTAGGGGATGTAAACTACACCACATGCAAAATGCTTAAAGTGGGCTTCTTATTCAAAGGGATTGATGTGGGTGGTGGTGAAGACAATGGAGAAGATAATGGGGCCGTTCTTTTTGCCTTGACATGTTTTATCACTTAACTTGGATGATGCCTTTTTGCCTTGGTGGTGTAAATTAAAAAACTTACTTATTTTGCCCTTCACCACATAGCCTAAACTTGCCTTTTCTTCTACGGTGGTGTACTATTAAATTATGTTTGGTTTTGTTGAACTTGGTTACCTTGCTATTAAACCTTTGTTTTGTTGAAACTACCATTATAGCCTATTTAGTGCGGTTTTTATGATATGTTGTGCATGAATATTTTGTGTCCGCGGAAAGTATCATTGCCCTTTTGATGATGTCAAGAGGGGGAAATGAAAAAACACACAATAGATGAGCATATCATTGATTAACTCTTGCTTGTTGCCTAGTAGAATTATCTTGTTATCTAACTCTCTTGGTTTTGTTTGCCAATAGATGAGTATCGTCTTTCTATGTGTGTAGTCGTTGAAAGTGTTTTCTTTGGACCGACCTTCTTAGGGGGAACTTAATTTTAGGATTATGTGTTTTTAAGGCTTGTCATCATCAAAGGGGGAATTTGTTGAGCTAGTTTGTTGATGATGACATGCCTAATTAATAGGTACCTCTTAGTTAATTTTTCAAGAAAATTATGAATCTCCAAGCAAGATTTAATCAATTATGAATCTCCAAGCAATATTTATTGAAGTGTTGATGAAGTGTTGAATACCCCAAGAAAGTCGAGTTGTAATGAGTCATCTAATTGTAAAGATAGAAGAGTATGATACTTACAACTACAACAGTCCTTGCAACCGTTGCCTCATATGTTTCTGTTCAAAAACAGTGAGCACGACTGTTGTTTATGTCTGACATTCTTTAATCATTCAAACTTGAAAGCTTCAATCGATTTCACTTGGAAATGAATTTCAATTGTTTTGAAATGATTTGCAACTTGTTTGAAAAGGGATCAGAAGGAATCTTTTTGAAAAGCTTCTTCCTTAAAATTGCATAGACAATCTTTTCTTCACAAAAAAATCAAAACTTGGTTTGTCTCTTAAAGTGTTTGTCATCTTATGATTTTCACCCTTGGAAAATCAAAGCGTAAAACTCTTTTTCTGATTTTTTTATCAGCCCACCCTTCCCCTTGATATTTTGTCACTTATGAAAACCCTAGTCAAAGAACATCCATTTTGCTCACATGCTTGAGAGTAGACTCTCTCAAGGCATTTCTGTAATCATTTTCAAATCATTTCTTCCTCTATAAATAAGAGAGCACTCATCTCTCTTTTCCTCAAGACTTTCAGAGAAACCAAACACATCTCATTGCAAATTGTCTTCAAAGTTTTAAGCTTTTAATCTTTGCAAAATTTCTTCAAAGTCTTCAAAACTCTCAGACATGACAATTGTTGCCTTAAGTATGGTACGCTTGTATCTAGAATAGTTAGATCTTAATGAATTCACCTTCGTTCTTTTCACAAGAACAAAATCATGGAATTTGATCTTGTAACTTTCTTACATAAAGAGTCGAGTTTGAGACGGGGTAGTCTTAAACTCATTTCGCAACCGGAGTAGGTTGTTGGTCCTTTTTATTGTAAGGGTCTTAGGTAGTCGGAGTAGATTACTTAATTGAATCAATAAAAGAAGATTCGATGTAGGCCTTTTAATTGGCTGAACCAATTCAAAGCTCTTGTGTTGATCTTCCGACTATTTAATTTCCGCTGCACTTTACTTTACTCGTTTATTTCGTATTATATTCTAAAGCAACAGTCTCGAATACTGTCACCTTCGTTCTGTAGCCTTTACTTCATATGCTAAGAGGAACAAGTAACAGTCAAACTTATTGTCACATTCAGTTTACAGTAACTTTCTAATTAAGTAATACACTCTTGATAACTCAATTCATTTGGTGTAGCCACTTATTCCTCTCAAGGACAATCAACTTTCTTTAATCAATAAAGATTTAGTGGAAAAATTAAAAGTAGTACCTAATTCACCCCCTCCCTCTCTTAGGTACTTGGAATCCAAACCCTTCAGAATAGTTACCAGATGACGACCTATACTATCTAATGTTCACAAAGATCTTCAGTATACGGATCATCTCTTCATCTTGATCACAAAGACCCTCCATCTTGAGTCTTGTGTTTATTTGATGTAGATTTTGCTTGAATTGTTACTTCAATGTTATAAACAAAATAGCTATAACTTTGCATATGAAATTCCTAAGTTATACCTTAAGCTCCTATAACTTCGTCTCAATGAAATCTTCAAAGTTGAATATTCTTAAGCATAAACTTTGATCTCTTTACATGTAATTGTTTTTAGCTATAATAAGACTTAAAACACACAATTACATGCATATAATATAACAATTAAATCATTAGTTGTCAAACATATACTTGTCAATATCAAAACAATATCATAGGTCCAAAAAATTTCCCCTTTTTGATGATGACAAGTCTCTTATGATATGTGACTAGGTTTAGTTCCCCCTCAACATAATACTCTATAGTTATAGTAACTTTGATCGCAAGAACATAACAATCTAGCCAAAGTTATAACTTGAAAGACTTTAAGAGATAACGGGTCTTGACAAGGAGCAAGCTTAAGCAAAGACTCAAATCATATCATTTCTTCCCCCTCTTGGTATCATCGAAAAGACAAGAACAAAGAAATAAAATGACTAGAATAATACACTCCGAAGCAAGAAATATATATGAAAATACCGAATATAACACGATTCATAAGCAAGCAAAATCAAGTACGGAAATGTCTATTAAACTACAAACCACATGAAAAAAGATAGTCTAATGCCAAATGGGCCGAATAGAAATAAGCCAAAATGGGCCGAATTGACAAACAAAAGATAAGTAGTTTAAATAGTAAGGAAATAAGATGATAAGAAAATTAAGGCATATGTGGAGGACGGGGTTTGGTTGGGTCGACATAACCGGGTCCGGTATGGTACTAAATGGTGTCAAGACGATCAAAACATGTCTTAACATGAGCGGCTTGCACGGTGAGGCATGCATCAAAGTTCCGAACCTTCATAGAGAGAGCCTTCATCGCGTCATAGATGGTGTGCATCCCATCTCGCATCTCCGCACCACTCTTTACCAATGCACCTCCTTGGCTAACCAAGAATTTCTTCTGATCCCGTTTCCTAAAAAGTTCTTGTCGGACATCCACCACATTCCTTTCAATCTTGGTAAGGTGACCATCAACCTCCGACATCCAAGCCTTCAACTCGCCACTCACAACCGACCCACCATGGTCACGGTTTGAGCTAGTAGTACCCACCAAGGCTACGGTTTCCACCGTTTTTGCCATAAAATCACCAATATTATTTTCTTGCGCATCAAGGCGCTCTATTACCTTCCCCATAAAAAAATAAAACTTGGATTCAAGAGCGGAAAATGAAAGTCCTAGACCTCTAATTAGACTCCTCTAATTAGTTCATTAAATTACATTAACTTAATGATTTAGGAACTAGTTATCATGTATGAAAATATAAAAGCAAAAAAAATATAAAGATAAGATGAAATTTCCTTACATTGGAAATTTTGGTATAAATGGGCACAATAAGAAACTCTTTTCTTATTGTTCTTGAGCATAAAATTTGTGGATGATCCTCCATAAACCAACCTCCAAAGTAGAAGGTCTCCTTCTTGTTGCACCCAAGAATCCACCCAAATAATCTTACCTTATTATTAACTAGATAATAAGTAAGAAATAATACTACTAATATTATTGTATTAATACTATAGTTGTAACAACCCGAAAAGTACCCTATTTTTCTAGGGAAAATATTTTACGGATACTTTTCAGCGGATTTAAGTTTTAATTTAGAATTTATTGTTTCGAGTCGAATTTGGAATTTCCGCGAGATTCCATGAGAATCCCATTTTTAAGTCGTCTTTGACTTTTCTTGATTTTTAAGTCGTCTTTGACTTTTCTTGATTTTTAAGTCGTCTCTGACTTTTCTTGACTTTTAAGTCGTCTTTGACTTTTCTTGACTTTTGAGTCATCTTTGTCTTTTCTTGACTTTTGAGTCGTCGTTGACTTTTCTTGACTTTTAAGTCAACTTTGACTTTCGTTGACTTTTCCGACTCACCTCGTAAATTTAAAGACCGAAATTATATTTGAAAAATAATAAATTTAATTTATTTTTATTGAGATTTATTTGAATTTATGATAATTTAATATAATTATTTTGAATTTATTCGGAATTTAAGAGAAGCTTTTACGATTTAACCCCGAACGTCATTTAACTATTCCCGAGTCAACTTAAGTCCCGAAACAAACCCGAAACCCGACTCTTGCATGAGTCACACGCCCAAGACACCCTTCTTTCCACTCATATTAGATCTTTTGATTACTTTAATTAAACTAATACAAATATCTAAGATATTTGTAACTTTATCGGTCCGTCAATTTAAACTCCTCAAATCGCTTAAAAACATACCCGATTTCTCTCCATTTCACACGTCTCTTTTCCTCTCTTAGGATTTGATATTTCCTTTCTTTTGATTTAATTAACATAATATCTAAATCATATCTAGATATTTTATTAAACTATCATAAAATCTAATAATATCTAATTAATTACCATAATATAATTATAAAACCCGAGTCAATCCCGTAACAACAATTTCAAAACCCGACTCCATAATTCTTCTATAATTACACGGCTCACTCCACTCTTACTCACTAACTATCTTTTCATTTTACAATAAATCAACTTAATATCTAATTAATACTTTCCTTAATAAAATCATCATCGTTCTTCATCGTTCTTCATCGTTCTTCATCGTTCTTGAGCAAAATCGTCACAAAACCTTCATTTCTTATTCAA
>JAIUZE010070637.1:0-71777 GCA_022085475.1 Heliosperma pusillum | reverse complement strand
AGTGAAACCCTTTGCCACTAGTCGTGCCTTGTATGTATCTGGTTGTCCTTCTACAGAATGCTTTATTTTATAAAGCCATTTGCACTGAAGAGGCCGAACCTTATCAGTTAAGTCAACCAGATCCCATACGTCATTCTCATACATAGAGTCCATCTCGGATTGCATGGCTTCAAGCCATATCTTAGAGTCGGAACAGGTCATGGCACCTTTATAGGTAGCGGGTTCGTTACTCTCTAGGAGTAAAACGTCATCTCTCTCATTCTCCTCGACCATACCAATGTATCTGTCTGGAGGAATGGAGACTCTACCCGACCTCCTGGGTTCCTCAGGAATATTTACCGCAGCCGATGATGAAGGAACAGTTTCCTCCATTGGTTGCTCGGTTGTTGGCTCTTGAACCTCCGACAGATCGAAGGTTCTATCACTAGTCTTGTTCTCGAGAAATTCTTTCTCTAGAAACTTCGCACTAGCCGCAACAAAAACACGTTGTTCGGTAGGCGAATAAAAGTAATGACCAAACATTCCTTTTGGATACCCAATAAAGTATGTCTTGACCGATCGTGGGCCGAGCTTATCGTCAGGTCTCCATTTGACATAAGCCTCGCAGCCCCAAACCCGAATAAAGGACAAGTTAGGGACTGTTCCCTTCCATAGTTCATATGGAGTCTTGTCTACGGCTTTAGACGGACTTCGGTTAAGTATTAGAGCAGCTGACAAAAGAGCATATCCCCATAATGAGTCAGGCACAACCGTGTGACTCATCATGGATCGAACCATATCAAGCAATGTTCGATTTCTCCGTTCGGACACACCAGTCAATTGTGGTGTTCCAGGTGGAGTTAACTGTAGTACTACACCACAGTCTTTAAGGTGTTGATCAAACTCATTCGAAAGATTTCGCCACCCCACGATCTGAACGTAGTGCTTTAAATCTTTCTATCCAGCTGGTGTCCAACCTTTTCTGGAATTCCTTGAACTTTTCAAGGACTCCCCTTTTATGCTTCCTTAAGTAGAATAACCATATCTCCTCTCAAATCGTCCGTGAAAGTGATAAAATACTATAGCCATCTCTAGCTCTGATTGACATAGGTCCACACACATCAGTATCGTAATGAGTTCCTAATAGGGTTCCGCAGCGCGCATAGTCCAAACACCTTTGAAGGAAATTCGAGTCAATTTGCCTATGAGACATGATTCACACGTGCCAAAAGATTCATAGTCAAATGGGGAGATAGTCCCATTATCAATGAGCTTCTTCACGCGTTTTTCATTTATGTGTCCCATACGGCAATGCCATAAATAGGTTTGATCTTTGTCACCAACCTTTGCTTTCTTACTACTCACAGATGAGAACCACAACCAGTATCTAGTACCCAAGTTCCGAAACGTGCATGGTTGATCTCAATCATATGAATAAAAGAAGAAGACATACTAACAGGAGAGACGCGGCCTGCTTTATGTCCTCACGGTACACGAGGCAGTGCCTCCTCCAATGCCCAAACTTGTGGCAATGGTGGCACTCCACGTTACCTTCATCGCTCTTTGTCTTGCCTTGTGAGCTACCGCTAGACTCACCAGGCCCACTCTTGCCTTGCCCTGGCTTTTTGAATTTCGGCTTCCCTACTGCTAGGTTGGCCTTAGCCTTGCCCATACCTTTGCCCTTGTTGCCAATCATGAGAATGTCCTGTTTCAGACTCCCACTCAATTTCAGATCACTCTCTGTCTGTACAAGGAGTGAGTGGAGCTGATGAAGACTCTTCTTCATATCATTCATATAGTAATTTGCCCTGAACAGGGCAAAACCATCATGAAGTGAATGAAGAACGCGGTCTATGACGATCTTCTCATCGATTTTGCAACCAAGTGCCTCTAGTTTCTCGACATTCTCAATCATCTCAAGAATGTGTGGGCTAACTGCTTGGCCCTTCTGGAGTTTCGCTTCAAAGAAGCGACAGGTATGCTCACAGCTAACGATCCTCGGAGCTTTCGAGAACTCGTTAGAGAGCGTGGTGAAAATCTTGTTTGCACCTTGGGCAATGAATCGCCTTTGAAAATTTGATTCCATTGAAAAGATGAGTACGTTCTTTATCGCACCCACCTCCATTACGAAATCACTATAAGCAAGTGATTCATTTTGTAGCCAATAATTTTTTTTTTCGGTAAAATCAAATTTTTTTTTTCTCAAATTTATATTTCATAAAAATGAAAAACATATAATATAATTTTGTAGCCAATAGCTCTGATACCACTTGTGGGAAATAACAGTTTACATCCCCTTAAAATTTAGGATTATAACAAAATTATATAATATGAATTACGAGTCATAAATATGAAAACGATATAAAATATAGAGAAAACGAATTTAACCTTTGGTCCTTAGCAGTTGGCGTAAAGAACAGAGATATCAAAGTAGATATCCTCCTAATCGTTGCACCCAAAATGCTCCGAGAAATACCCTTTTCTTTTGCTAGAAAGTGAACCTCTTACGCGATCTCACTGATGAGAAAAGGTTTTGTGTTTTGTCAAAAGTTACAGTTAACTTTTGTCTGTTGTGATGTGTGTAGGTTGAGATGGAGGCACAGTAAGAATAGATTAGGTTAGAAAAATCATAGCTTAATTTCCCTGCCTTCCATCTTCTCCTCACGGCTCAATTTTGGGCTTTTATATATGAGGAGATATTTTGGTCTCCTAAAAAATAACTACCCATTGAGCAAAAACCGAGTGTATCTGGATACTTTCGTTTTTGGTCATTTTAGCTTCCAATATAATGTAATATATTATAATCGTCGTTTTACATGGACCGACATTATAATCCGTCATTAATTATAAATATCCGTATATTTATAATTTGCCAATTAATTATAACGGTTTATGGTTAATTAGCTTACATTATATACTATAATTAAATATAACTTTTTATATTCAATTTTACGAATTACAGTTAATTCGTCTCAGCTAACTTTCGTCTCATCATCACATTGACTAACCTTTTAGTCAATTACACTGACTAACCTTTTAGTCAGATAATAGGGTATCAATATGATTATTTTCTCAAATAATCACATCTCTCAAACACATCCTATAGGTGTGACTTTTAGGGACCAGTTGATCACCGCCATCGGTATGACAATAACGTCAAACTTATCTAGCAAGCCAACCGTTATTGATAAACGTTAATCAACTGATTATTATACAAAGTATACCCTGTGAACCTACAGAGATTTATTTATGTTATTGCACTAACTGGAGGACACTAGCTCCAACAGTTTGTTCTTCATTTCCGAGTTATACTTCTCTATTTCGGTAATTCTAATTCTAGTTTAATGTTAGTATTCACTTTCGTCATTTACCTTACAAGTCCTTTAGTTAATCTTATCACTAGTTAATCTTATCACTAGTTAATCAAGATTTCATTGTTATTTACATTAGAATCGTTAGTAGTAATTTCATTCCAATCACTTTGTGTAACACATTCTATTAACAAGTTGTTTTCTTTTATAATTTTGCATTCATCATGCTTATTATACCAAATGTTATTAGTTTAATTATCAACATGAGTGAGTAGTTTCATTTGTCTAGGGAGTAAGGAAGCCATGCACGATTAGTAAGTTGTAAATGTTAAAATAAGGATGAATTAATATTGATAAATTTTTTCTATCACATGCTTGTATTGTTTTGTTAATCTTTGTTATTTGGCGAATTGCATTGATTAAATTTGTTAATTCATTCTATAAGTCGAGATGCACAGAATCAGATTAGACTTAGCATGTGTAGTCGGACGACCTAGTCATAACAAAAGTTCTCTACGACTCGACCTCATGTTGACACTAATATCGAGAGATGGGTGTCTTTAGCCTAAACAATTAAGAATGTTAAGAATTCATATGTTTAACATAAGCATTTACGTAGTTACATGGTGACCCAACTTCCCTAGACTCTTTTAATCATATTATTTAATTTATATCATTTTTTCGCTAAACGTCAAAACCAAAACAACCATTAAACCGACCTTGATAGTAGTCTATTCATAGCATTTCATAGCGCAATTCTTGTCTCCTTGTGTTCGACCCCTTGTAATACATTAATTTATGTCTAGGGAAATTTATCGAAATTGATTGTCTTGTGCTCTATTAATGTTTATAGGATGAATTAGTTCACTAATTTGTTATATTATTGTTGTTTAGATGGATTTTTGTTGCCTTAGGATGAATTTTAGCTAAACATCAAAACCAAACCAACCATTAAACCGACCTTGATAGTAGTCTATTAATAACATTTCATAGCGCAATTCCCGTCTCCTTGTGTTCGACCCCTCGTACTACATTAATTTATCTCTAGGGAAATTTATCTTTGATTAAGTGTGCGACATAGCCTATAAAAGTTTGGCACCATTGCCGGGGAGTACGATTTTATTTCGTTTTTTATTTGTAGACTTCTATCATTTTTTCTCTCTTGTCTTTAGAAACACTTGTTCCTTGAGACCGTACTTACAATTTCCTTGAAGATTGTTGCCTTATGCCCAGGTCTTCTCGTGAGGATGAATTACTTTCACCGGATTCAGAGCCCGAGAAAACCTTTCGTAGAAGACGACGCTTTTGGAAAGATGTAAAAGAAGTCGTTTCTCTCGTGCAAGTTGAAAGTGCCAGAAAGTCTTACTTAGACGATCTGGAACATCTTGAAAAGGAGGAGGTTTCTAGTTCATCATCACCACCACCCTCACCAACTAAGAACATGGTAAAACTTTCCGATCATTCCAAGCCCACCGCGGCTATGCTTCCGCCGGTATCACCACCACTCAAATTACCGCCCCAGAATTCGAGATAAAACCAGCTTTCATT
Organism: Heliosperma pusillum; assembly: GCA_022085475.1. Taxonomy (NCBI): domain Eukaryota; kingdom Viridiplantae; phylum Streptophyta; class Magnoliopsida; order Caryophyllales; family Caryophyllaceae; genus Heliosperma; species Heliosperma pusillum. The sequence continues at coordinate 66,939 of JAIUZE010070637.1, read as the reverse complement.
ACCCTTGTGGAGAGGAAGTAATTTGGTGGAAGCCCTTTGGAGGATCCCAATTTGCATGTGAAAAACGTTTATGACTATTGCTCCATGATTCGCCAAACGGGTATCAGTCAAGCCCAAATTAGGGAAATACTTTTCCCTTTCTCTTTGAAGGGCAAGGCAAAACATTGGATCAATAGCCTTGATCGTACCACCATGAGAGTCCCAAATTGGAAGACATTGGCTCTTGCCTTTTATCAAATGTTTTTTTCCTCCCAAAAAAACTCAAACTTTGAGGAGCCAAATCACGGGATTCCATCAACAAGCTCTTGAGAGCTTATATGAAGCTTGGGAGAGGTACAAGGAGCTCCAAAGGCAATGCCCACATCATGGGTTGGATGCTTGGTTCCTTGCCATAACATTTTACAATGGGTGTTGTGCCGAATCCCGAAGATTTCTTGATTCCGCCAACAATGGGCGGTTTCAACAAATTGACACGGATATTGCTCATGCCACAATTGAATCCATGGCGATCCATGATGCCCAATTTGTCAATTCTGGGAGTGCACCCATCCAAGGAGGAGAGGAAGTTACCGACACTAGCATTTTTAAAAATCAAATTCTTTTACTTCAAGAAAAGTTAGAGGCTCAACAGTTGGTTCATCAACTCAGTGTCGTGTCTTCTACTAGCCAAATTGTTGTTTGCGAAAGTTGTGGAGGAGCGGGTCATTTCTCCAATCTATGTCAAGCTACTATGGAGGAGGTATGTGCTTTTCAAACTTTTAAGCAAAGTTCTAATCCACCGGGCACCTTTTCCAATACTTACAACCCAAACACAAAATTTCACCCCAACTTGTCTTAAAAAAGCAACAATGTGCTCAATCCTCAACCCCATAAAACGTTTGTGCCTCGAGCTCAAAAGAATGATTAAAGTCATTGTGCCGTAATTAAAATGCTAGAACAACAAACTGCTCAACTAGCCGCTTCTAGCTCTCAAAGAAGAACGGGCCAATTACCACCTCAAGGTAAGCAACCACATGATACTCTCAATCCAATCACCTTGACAAGTGGTACGAATTAGGATGAGCCACCCATGCCCAAGGACAATATGGAGGTGCTTGTTGAGTTGGAGGTTTCCCCTAATGGTAAGAAAGATGAGGTTGTGCCAAAGAAGGTGGATGATCCCATTGTGGTTGAGCAAGTCAAAGATGTGGGGGATGCTCCTCCAAAGAAGGATGTTGACACACAGGAGCCGGAAAAAGTCAAAGTGCCTTTCCCTCATAGATTGGCAAAGTATCAAAAGAAGACTCAATTCGGTAAATTCATGGAAGTTGTGAAGAACCTCCAGGAAACCGTTCCTTTTACCGAATTAATCACTCAAATTTTGTCTTACGCTAAGTTCATGAAAGACATTTTAACTAAGAAGAAGACTTTTGATAATGTTGAAACTATAGCCTTCACCGCTGAGTGTAGTGCTCTTTTGCAAAACAAGTCCCCTCCTAAGTTAAAAGATCTCGTTAGTTTTTCAATTCCTTGCACAATTGGTACCTATCAGATTGATAAAGCTTTATGTGATGTAGGTGCTAGTGTAAATGTCATTCCTTACTCTATTTGTGCTAAACATAATTTGAGAGTCTTGAAGTGTACTAATGTCACGTTGCAAATGGCGGATCGTTCTATAAAACGCCCTTTGGGAGTTTTGGAGGATGTTCCCATCAAACTTGGTAAATTCTTTATTCTAGTTGATTTTATTGTTCTTGACATGCCCGAGGATGCCCAAATCCCATTTATTTTGGGAAGACCCTTTTTTCATACCGCGGGTGCGGTAATGGATGTCAAGAATGCTAAAATAACATTGGAAGTGGGTGACGATAAGGTCACATATAACTTTAATAATGCCATGAAGAGTCTCATGTTAGAAGAGTCTTGCTTTTCTATTGTTCGTTTGGACATTGTCATAGATGACTTTATAATTCGGTCTTTGGCTAAGGACCCTTTGGAGGCACTCTTGCTATTAGAATCATTTGCAGGTGATGATGAGATTGGGAATGAGGAGATGGATGCTTTGGAGCATGAGTTGGATGGAGAATAGTTATCAATGGAGGAAAGCTCACACTTTGTCGATGATAAGAAAATCTTGACGGAAGAATTTCAAATCGGTGATAAGGTGTTGTTTTTTAATTTCTGCCTCAAGCTATTTCTAGGAAAGCTTTGTTCAAGGTGGTCGCGTCCATACACCGTTACTAATGTCAATAAGTTTGGTTCTGTTGAAGTTGAGACCACCAATGGGGAGAGGTTTAAAGTAAATGGCCATCGTTTGAAGGTTTATTACGACAATGCCTTTGTCAGAGTTGTCGAGGAAGTCCTCGTGAGCCCTCTACTTTTGGAAGTATAATTCTCCCAAAATACTTTTCGTTGTGCGGGACGTTAAACCAGCGCTTCTTGGGAGGCAACCCAAGCTTTTATTTGCTTTCATTTTATTTTATTTTATTTTATTTTCATTTATTTATTTTCCTTTTTTTCCGTAATTTCTCATTTTTTTATTAGACTTAACTAGACTCGACAATGTTTATTTTTGGTGATTTTTAGGTGAGAAATGAAGAAAAGAGGAGTCGATGAGGAAATTCACGCATCCCCAAGCACGGAAACCGGTTCGGGGACGTCCGTTTCACAAAACACAGTTCATATTGCAAAACTCGGCCGAAAAAGGTCAGGAGACGTAGAGTTGGTCAACCCCGATCGGGGTTTTATTCACCATGCCGTCTGTTTATTTTCTTCTTCTTACGAAAACAAAAATATACAGCACTATCCTCTTTGAAACCTGACGGTACCGTCCTCTATCTTTCTTCTTCATTTCATCATTTAAACAAGGAAACATGATTTCTTTCATTGCTTTGCAAGATTTATTCCATCATCAATTTCATCAAGTAAGTTTTTGCCTTCATTTCTCTTTAATTTCATCCATTTTAATCAATTTAATTAAGTTTTTCGAACCTTAACTCAAATTGGGGGAAATTGATTTTGTGCTCATTTGTGCTAGAAATTGATTGTCTTGTGCTCTATTAATGTTTATAGGATGAATAAGTTCATTAATTTGTTCTATTATAGTTGGTTTGAGGGATTTTGGTTGCCTTAGGATGAGTTTTCATCTTAAAATTTCGTCTTAAAATTTCAGAATAATGGGACCAAGAAAAGCTTCTACCCAAGGTGTTCCAAAGAGAAGAAGAGGTGATGCAGAATCCTCCCGAGTTGCGGAGGAATGTTGAAATGCCCAATGTACCGGAATAACATGATGATGATTATCCCCAAGTGATCTTCAACGATAAAAAACAATGGGATAATTGGGTCCTCTTACGCTCCAAAGGTATGAAAACAACTAAGTTTATCAATCACGCTTCTTTGAAAAGAATTGGAATTGATAAATAAGTTATGGCTTTATTTAAGAATCTTGGTATGCTAGATTGATACAAGATGGACTATAAAACCTTTCGCGAGCTCACACTTGAAATTTTGAGTTCCTTCGAGTTTCATAAATCAAAACGTGAAGGGTTTATCCATTTTGTAACATTCTGCTTATTTAATCGTGATTATCGTTTGGATTTATCGGACTTTGCAAATATTTTTGCTTTGAAATGTGGGAGCTTGCATACCAAATCACCCAAAGATTACCTACCTGATTTGACTTGGACATCCATTTCTCACTACCCTTTCACCGGTTGTGACCAAACCCCTCACCAATACATTCACTACCCCGAAATTCGCATTTGGCAAAGATTTATGGGGTGGACGTTTTTTGAGAGGAATGAGCCTCACTCGGTGAGGAGTGTTGAGGTCGGGATTTTGGGTGCTTTTCTTAATGTAAACGGTGATGCTTAGTGGGAGATCAATATACCTTACAAATTTGCTAGCCACTTGACCGAGCAATTTAATGCTTCCAATAGGTCGATTGTTTTGGGTGGGTTGGTTACTAGAATTGCCCATAGTGTTTGTCGTTTCAACCAAGAGACCACCGACTTGATTCCTTTGGAGAGCCGGGAAATTGGGGATGGAATTGACTATGACTATTTCCTATATTGTAATTGGTTTAGGAGCTCTCATCCGAATATGATTTGGAGGATTGGTAGTCACGATTCTATTAGACTATCGGCAGAGATGAGTGAGCTTCAACCTTCAGTCCATACCAAATCTCGTTGTGGGAATTCCCCCTTTATTCGCCCCACTTACCATTTTCCACTTAGAGGTGAGAGAACCACAACCATTGATCGTAGTGCACGAGTTCCACCAACTCAAGTACGTCATTCCACCTCTAGCGTTGGTGTGATGGATATGATGTGTAACCTTAGTCTTAATATTAATGCTATTCGTGATGACCAAAGACTTGCTTTGCATCCTATTTATATTCACATTGCTAGGCAAGGGGTAATTTTACCCGTGGGCCCACACCCATCTTTTTATCATTATCCCTCGGATGGATTCCCTCTTCCTAAACATGATGCAGGTACTTCTACTCACTATGTTGACGGTCCGGATTTTTGTGGTTCGGATTACGGAGTTGAAGTATTTCATGGAGGCTATAGTGGAGGCTATGGTGGCGGGTATGTTTGTGGCTATAGTAACTATGGAGAGGGGCTTGGAAGTGGACAAAATATTGGTGAATATGTCACTCCTCTCCACAGTGATGTGCCTAGCGGAAGTGGTGATACATCAGGACGTAGTCGTGGTAAGAAGAAAGGTAGGAAGGGTTTCAACTTTTGGCCCGTTACTTGATTGATGAATGAAGGTATCCCCCGTATACATACTAGCTTGGGGGGAGGCTAGCTAGTCTAGTACGTTCTTTTTGCTTTGCACTTTAGTTTTATTTTTCCCACTCCCCATTAAATATAAACCTCTTGTCTTCCCTGTTTTGTGCTTTGAACCGTTTTTACGGTTAGCTTGGATGTTTTGCATGTTGCCACATTCAGGACACTTTTGTGTTTAGCTTGGGGGGGGGGGGATTTCAATTGCATTTTAGTTAGTAGTTGCATTTAGTTAGGAAATTTATGAAACTTTGAAAATTTTGTGCTAAATTTGTGCTTCACATGCTATGTTTGCCTACTTTGGTCATGGTTTACATAGTTGTACCCCTTTGTATGTCCAAATTTTAACTTAATAGCTAATGATTCTCTATTATTTGACGGGATAATGCATTCATGGGGATGTCTTGACATATTAGGTGGAAGATGGAAATTGAACCTAATAAGCTTGATCTTGATTTTTAGCAAGCCACAAATATCCGGTCTCTCTTAGGTGAGTTTAGGTCTCCTTATGGTTTGTGCTACATCAATAACGCACAAGTATGGTTTTGGTTTCATTTCTTTATAAGCATGCATTCATTTGTTAGCATTTTGGAGACATTCACATAATTAAATTTGCCTTTTGAACCCGTTCACAAAAATCTATCCTTAGCTACATATAAAAAAAATGCCTACCTTGTTGAGCTAGTAGCTTTGATTAATTGTGTTTGGGTGCTCATTTAGGATTTGTTGTATTTTGAAATATCATGGTGAGCTTGGTCTTAATGCTTTCACATGAAAAATAAAGAAAAAAAATGGAAATGAAAAAAAGATGAGAAAAGAAAAAGAAAAAAATGGTAAAAAAAAGCATGAAAAAAAAAGAGAGAACCATATCTTGTATGTTGAAAAAAAAAAAGATGATTTAAGAAGCTCTCATGTTTTATTTATATATTTTTTGGAGAGTTTTCTTGAGAATTGTATTGGAAATTTTGGGATAGTTTTGGGATTGAGCATCTTCACATATGGTTGCAATTGTGGGGATTTGGTTGCTTTTCTCTCTTGTCTTGGTCTTATGTGCTTGCTTGAGGAGAAGCAAGGGTTTAGCTTGGGGGAGTTTGATATGTCTAGTTTTTATGTGATTTTACTCCCCAATTTACCTTTAATCACTCGTCCGTCAAATCTCTAATTTACGTCGTACACGGTCGAATACATGTCGTACTCGGTCGAGTATGACTCACTCGGTCGAGTTCCGATATCACTCGGCCGAGTACACAAGATCAGAATGCCACAAAAGTCACCAGCCAACTTTACTCGGTCGAGTAGCATGTACTCGGCCGAGTGCACTATGTACTCGGTTGAGTAAGCCCTACTCGGCCGAGCTCCCTATAGACATAAATACGGAGTATTACATATTACTACACTAATAGCATAATCGATACAAGGCAATTTTGAATTTTTTTTGTTTTCTTTTTGGACCTTGATTGATTTGGGTGCTTTAGAGAGAAAGGTAGCCTAGCTAATGGTGTGCGGCGGAGACCAACAATAGGCAAATCCTTGCCGAAGCGGCATTGAGAGCGACCCCATATGTAGTAAAGAAAGAAAAAGGGAGAAGAAATAAGAATGATCATACCGCGGCGGCCTTCTATTTCCCTTTACTATGTCTCTTATGGATGCGTAGTGTACCTAAGTATGGAGATTAGAAGCAAACAACAATGTATATGTACAATCTAGACTATGTATAAGCAAAATTTTAGGATTTTTCAAACTTTTTCAATGATTTTGGATTTTTAAATGAATTTTTCAAAATTTTCAATTTTTTTTATAGATTTTGGAATATAAATTTCTCATGCACCACATAGGAATGTACATTGTCCCCAATGTATGAAATATGATTATTGGAAAGGGAGAAAACATGTTTTTGGGGTTTTTGAAATGATTTTCTGAAAAGAAAAGAACATGTTTTTGCCTTTTTGAGTATAGAAAAGGAAATAGCATGTTTTTGGATTTTTATATAAAGAAAGGTTTCAAATTGTCACAAATAGGATATTGGCCACCTAATCACAAAGCTTGGACAACCTAGCATAAAAGGAAGGTATACAAAAGCTCTCTATGTGGTGTGCATAAGGTGGAAGAAAGGCAACAGTCAACAAATCAACCCAATAGACATAGATTAACCCTCATTAAAAAACATAGTCCCCCACTAATCCTAGCAAAGTCACTACTCACTAATTAACATGATAAATATGAAATAATAAGATGAGAAATTAAGACAAGGCATAAACTAAAACAAGCAAGTAGTGAAATAAAGTAAAGATAACAAGAGAATAAAAGAGATTAAAAAAGTTACCAACTAATTAAGGAATGATATTACCATAAATAAAGAGAAAATCTCGAATAAAGGAGAAGACTTTGTCACCAATCTTACCAAATAAACCCAAAAAATTTGATTACAAGACTAGATATATAACTAATTAAGGAGGAATTTGAAGAAGGATAAAGCTAATTAAAGGACTAATCTAATCTAATCTAACTAATCTAAGTCCAGGGTTTCATGTCCTCTCTAATTACATAAGACGGGTATATATAAGTTTACAAAAGAGGAGAGACGAGCTTTGGAAGATAAATGGGCCTCAGTGAAGTCACGGGTACAGAGCAAGTCACGACCGTGACAAGGCAAGTCACGACCATGACAAGGCAAGTCATGACCGTGACAAGGCCAGTCACGCCCGCGACATGTTTTGCACGTGGCTATACTTGTCGCGAGTCTCCAAATTAGTATTTTTAACTACTATTAACTCTAACAATAGCAAGGGTAACTAGAGGTTGATCCCACAAAGAACGTTTATGTTAAACGTGTGTTATGTAAATAGTTCTAAGGTAACCAATTTGGGGAGTATTTGTACTTATTAGTCTAAGTCTAACAAACTAAATTATGAAGAGATTGTAGTTAATTCAAAATCTAAAAAGATCTTGGGTCTTACAATTTCCACAAATGAGTTAGGTTTGATCGTTGACACTGTTAGATTCTAGTTACTCTTAAATACTTTGTTGTGAAAACATATGTTTCTACTTCTCCTTACTTTTTAGTTATTCACTGCGAAAAGCTCACATAAAGAACCCTTATCTGATGATAATCTAGTCCAAACGTATCTAAATTCAATCATACCATAGGTTATAATTAGAGAAGCCAACAAAGATGAACAAATGCATACACAAGCGGCTCTACACTTTAATTCATATGATAAATATTCCCCTACAATTCAACAACGATGAAAAGTATACAAATTTATGAGCTATAGTTGCTACCAATGTCTAGGCAAGTGAACAAAAGATTCAAATTCCTAAACTAGCAATAGATTAAAGATAAGACAAACTAGGAGATCAAACTAGCAAGAACTATCAATAATCATAATAGTAAATTGAGAATATAAATCAATATTTAAGAGGTAAAAATATAGAGTAAATAGTCTTACAAAATACTAATTCATTTGCTTCAATTGCTTAACCCAAGATGAAAAAGTTAGCCTTCCATACAAAAAGTATTCACTAAAGCAAACTAGGAATTATTTTGTGTTTTATAATGATTACAAGCTGGAAGAAGATATATCTAATTTGATCAACAACCCCTCCTTTTATAGGTCTTCAAAGAGCATCTTCATAAATCCTATTAAAGCCTCATAAAACCTCATAAAGTGTGAGCATAATTACCGATTTAAAGAAGAATTAGAAGAGTTGTCGGAATCACATGATGACCCTCTCCACGAGGCTAGGTAGTCTGTATAGGCTGCTGCGCCACGCGGCTAGCCGCTCCTCGCGACTTCTTTTTTCCCCTTTGACGCTTCCTCTTCTTCCTTGCTTCCGCGCTTTAACTCATTGTTTTGGGCTTTGACTTGTCTTCAATAAACTTGACCTCCTAATGACTTCTTTAGCCCAATATCTTCTAAAGAAGCCCTTTCCATTCATTAAAATACATTCATCCAAATAACCTATAAAAGAACACAAGTCCACCACAAAATCATTATCAAAGACATATGCAATAACATCCCCAAATATGCTTCTTAACCTATCATTTAATCATCAAAATAACCTTATTAACCCCTACCAAACTAGACTAATCAAACTCCCCCACGCTTAGACCTTTACTCGTCCTCGAGTAAAATCCAAGGATAAATCAAAGAGAACCTACACCAAGGTCGATATAGCGAAACGTGAGTAGCTTACTCCAACTCTAAACACCACAACCAATCACTACTACTCCAATCATCTCTCAATACTCAATCCCTCCAAGTAGGTACATGGTTTGAACAAAATACACACGCAAATCCAAAATAATGACCATGTGACCCAAGTTCCCAACCAAACAACAACTAAGCAAAACTACAAATCATAACACAAAGACACAATGTAGTTTAACTCATCACACTTCACCACCCAACCCCCCTTATTACTTCAAATAATTAAATCCCGAACCACCCTTCAAACTTCCTTATGTCGCCAACTCCAAGGTAGATTAATTAATCAAGTAACTCTTTTTTTTTAAAAAATTTTCTATTCCCTCATTTTTCCTAGATCGCCCGCCCTTGCGGGTTTTCGATCTATATTTTATTCCTTACACTACTCTCATGGAACGCATCTCAATTCTTTATTTTACCCGGCGTTCCTTTTCGGGTTTTGACTCCATCCTTGGCCATCTACCCAATCTTGCCTAGGCGCCCGCCCTTGCGGGTTTTCACCTAGCCGGGTTCTTTTTTTTCTTTTCGTTTTCTTTTTTTTTTTTATTGAAAATAAAATATATACAACATGGCATTCCCTCCCCCACGCTTAATCTTCACATTGCCCTCAATGTGAGGAACAACAAAAAGTAAGACATGGAAAAGAGAAAGAAAAACATACCAAAGTACCTCAAGGACCGGAGGGGTCTCTGGTACCATCGCTCTTAGAGGCATGATCCGCCTCCCTAGGTTCTCGTGCTTTAGAAAATGCATCCCACTTACTATTCAAAGACCGAACAAGCTCATGTGTCTCCAAAAGCACATTAGAAAGTGCGGCGCTCATCGGTCCTAACTTGCCTAGCATCAATCTCCTTCCTCCAAGCATCGATCTCTTTCATCCAAACTTGATCATAAGTAGCCACGGAAGTAGTAGAAACCAACCGTCTTGCCAAGGTATCGTGACCACTTCTATCACCATCACCCTCATCCTCCTCATTTGCATGAGTCTAACTACACCCACTAAGCTCTTCATATCCCTAATCATCACTTCCATCTTCTCCCTCCCTTAAAGGATCAAGATCAGGATCAAGGCTAACAAAGAAATCCTCCGTCACTTCCCCATAAGTCAAAGGCTTGTCCTCCAAAGGAGGCATCCAAATAAGGATCATTTTTGTGACCCCAACACCAAAAGTAAGTACCTTCTACCACACGAGGCCTTAACAACTTAGCTTGGATCAAACAAGGAATATCCAAAAGATAGTTATCCATCAAAGACACTTCATCATTGTAACACCCGCAAATGTACCCTATTTTTATATTAAAAATATTATACGGATACTTTTCAGCGAAATTTTAGTTTAAGTCTAGAATTAAATTTCCCGTGTCTAATTTAGAAAATCCGAGTTTGTTTTCGGACTTTACTCGAATTCCGAGTGAGTTACGTCTTAAGGCGTTTATGGGCTTTTTCCATGATTTTCCACTCACTCACCTTAAATCCCCTAAACCCTAACTCCCTCATTTTCCACTTACTCCTTCTTCCTCAACAAGTAACCACCATAACCCTAACTCCATTTTTGATCAAGCTCAATATCGACACTACTCCTTCATTACTTACTCAAATCCGCTAATTTTTGTCTTAATCTTTCCCTCTCATCGTCCTCTATCTTAATTGGTAATAAAATTACCGTCTTTCTCACTTTTCAATTTATCCGTCTTTCTCAAAGGTGAATTATATTCATCTTTTGTTGTCTAAATGTAGGTGGAGACCTTCAAGACCTCGACAAAGACTACTACTTAGTAGAGGAGGACCTAGACGAGGAGTGAAGACGCGAAAAGGTAACGGTGAAGGGTTACTCGATATCATTACGTGTTTTGATGTGTTTTTGACGTTAGAAAACGTATTTAGGATAGGATTAGTATTCATAAAATTTGTGTTTGTTGATGATGGTTATTGTTTGTTGATAATCATTCATGTTAGTTGATGATAGTTGATATAGGTTGATGATTATGGATGATTCTTCGTGATGTTTGATGATTTTCGTGTGCATGAGGTCCCAGCAAGCCGACCGGCTGCGAAGTGGCTGATTGTTTATGTATGTTACGTGATAATTTTGGTATGAAGTAAGTCTCAGCCGGCCGACCGGCAGACATACCCTATATTTTCTTCATTTTCTCAAGTGACATATGATCCAGCCGGGTAGCCGGCAACCGCTCCACTTGACCGGCTGGATCACGCTGTATTTTTGATGTTTTTCAAATGTGACTGAGGTACCAGCCAGGTAGCCGGCAGCCGGTCCACTTGACCGGCTGGCACACACTGCCTTTCTTTCTGTATATTTTCTTATACTTTCATTTATAATAGTTCGCATGAATCGTTTATCGTAATAATTTGTGTAATGACTTTAAATATTCGTGTTTAGAATATATGATGTTCCATTGGCTTGTATTGCATGTTTTGTGATGGTTTTTGATATATCCCACTTTGAGTCGGTTTTACATATGTAATGATTTGAGCACTAATTTTTATGTGCTATGAACTCTCAATCCCCGGCTACCTCCTCGTTCGTAAGGCTGGAATGTCGAAACGAGGAGTTGTATCCTTATTGCTTAATTACATGTTTTAGTGGACATATGACGACGTTGTTAAGAGGCGAACGCTTTGCGTTGATCGACCCGGCCGTCAAATGTTGTATACTTGCGAGGTGGTGTCATTGCATGTAGCGTACCGCTTGTTATGATGCTTGTGCTCTTATCTGCCTCTTTCGTGAAGGTTGACCGAATTTGGGGTACTCGGCTTCTATGGTTGGCCGAGTCTTGGAAAATATTGAATCGGAAAATGTGATTCCGCGAGTCTGGCCAGATTTAGACTATGATTGTATTATTATAGTCGTTCTACCAGGAGAAAATTAGTCTACATATACGAAATGTTAATCGTATATGCGTTCTGGAAAATGTTTATCTCGTGGATGCGATTTTAATCATACTTTCACTGTACACGGTGCTAGTGCGTGTCATTTACCGTGAGAGATGTGTCAGAATATTCGTACGTTTGGATGGATGATTATATGATTGATTATTTGTGACCGTTGGATTACTTGGCGTGGTTTATATGTCGAGCTCCATCTTATCAAGTATATGCCGCTAACGGTGAGATGCAAGACCTAGTGTGTATATAGTTGCCTAAGGGTGTTTTCCCCGAGTTTGTCTATAATATGATGATTACGGTTTTGTACTTCATGCACCGATATCTTTATATATTGAATTACCTATTTATTCTTCTCGTATTTCACATGTATATTTATATATGCATGCTTCTACTTTCGTATTTCCGTTTAAGTATGTTATTTGTGATATGGCTGGGAGAACCCGGAGTTACTCCCCACTGACTGTGGCGTTCATGTTTTCATGGATGAACAGGTTGTTTGGATGGATTTTGCTTGGTTTATTTTGGGTTCGGGTGTGAGCTAGCGGGCGTCGGTCTCGACGATTCACCCCTAGACGTTGTTTAGCTAGTTTGGTAATAACTTTGATATTTGATAAAATTTTGAGAGACTTCGTGTCTTTGTAGTATATTCTATTTTAGTTTGTATTTATTTGACATTCCTCGTATTTTTATCTTGGCATGTAAAAGGTTTTAAAAACACCGTATTTTCCGCTATATAAATCACATGCTTGTTATGTTTTATTTCCGCATTCGCGAGGGTTGTCACAGTTGGTATCAGAGCTTTAATGCCCCCGACGCACACACGTGAACCCTAAACTTAAACTACTTGACCTTGAAATAATAAATGAGAGATGGGTAGAGATTAAGGACTTAACTTGGTAGTCTCGTTCTTTTTGCTAAGTGTTAGGATTAACTTGTTTTATTTTTTTTTCTTATGAAGATGGTTAGACCTCGAGTAGTGGAGAACGTCGTTCTTAAGGCTCTTACTCAAGTTTTGAGGAACCAACATGATGCGGCTAATGCTCACGCCGAGCAAGTCCCTCCTCATAGAGAAGACAATCACCAAGGAGGCTACGCTTGGGTGGCTGGCCAGATAGCTAGGAGTAAGATTACACCTTATGGTGGAGAGCCGGACCCTACCGAGCTCTCGGAATGGTTTCGAGAGATGGAGAAGCAATTTGACTTGTACCAAGTCCGTTAAGAGGACAAGGTGAGGATTGCTAAGCACTTCCTTGTGAGGGAACCCAAAAATTGGTGGGCGATTACTAATCCCACCGCTACTCTTCAAGCCGATTTCAATTGGGATTGTTTCAAGGCTCTTGTTGATGGCCGATTTTATCCCAAGGAGCTCAAGAAAGAAAGGCTCAAGGAATTCATTGATTTCAAGCAGGGTGACTTGTCGGCACAAGACTTCACCACCCAATTTAACAAGCTTGCTCATTTTGCACCGAGGCTCATCAAGGATGATGAGGACCGAGCTTTCTACTACCGCAAAAAGTTTAGTGCTTTACTCCAAAGCAAAGTGAGGAGAAATTCTACCTCTTTTGGAGAATTGTATGATGATGCACTATGGGCCGAGAACTCCATGTAGGCTATCAAATATGAAGCTATGATGAAGAATCCCTCTCCTTCCTTCACTCCTAGGCCAAATTTCTATGGGAAAAGGTCGTTTACTCCTTCGTCTTCCAATGCTTATGCCAACAAGAGGAGATTCAATCCTCCCCCAAATGCAAATGCAAGAGCTCCCGCTCCTTTCATTCCCCGAGCTACTTCTAACATGGCTCATAGGCCATATGCTCCCCCTCAAGCTCAAGGTCGCTTATGTAACCGTTGTAGACAACCACATCACCCCGGTGTGGCATGTTTCAACCGACCTTATGTTTGCTTCTTTTGACAAAAGAGTGGTCACCGTTATGATGATTTCCCCGATCGGAAGTTGCCCCCTCCAATGGCCTAACCCAAGGGATCTATCTTCGTTCTAAGCCGAGCCGTAGCCGATGCTCATCCGGAGATAATTACAGGTATGTTCTCATTCTTAGAGCAACCGTGTCTTATTCTATTTGATACCGGTGCTTCTATGTCCTTTGTGTCTTCAACTTATGTTGATAAATTAACAATCGAGCCTACTTCTAGTGGGGATACTCCCATATCCTTACCATCTGGAGAAATTATCTCATGTTCTACTCTTTACCCTAATGTTCCAATCTCCATTGCGGGTACTATCTTTCTCGCTAATCTCCTTAAGTTTCCTCTAGGAGAGTTCGATGTAATTCTAGTTATTGATCGGCTAGCGTTGTACCATGCTAGGTTCGAGTGTAGAGATCAAAAGATTTATTTAAAGAGTCCTTTAGGAGTTAGAATAACCTATAAGGGATCTCATTCCCGAATGGGTGTGTCTTTGATTTCCGCAATGAAGTTGGTGAGTATGGTAAGAAAGGGTCACCAAGCATACTTGTGCATTGTGACTTCTACAACTACCTCCTTACCAAGGATTGAAGATGTACATATAGTATGTGAATTTGTTGATGTATTCCTCGAAGACTTGCCCGGGATCCCTCCCGAGCGTGATGTTGAATTTTCCATTGATCTTGTACCCGGATTCGGACCCATAGCTAAAGCTCCATACCGTATGGTTCCAACCGAATTGAAAGAGTTAAGAAAGCAACTTGATGATATGATTGAAAAAGGTTTCATTCGACCGAGTGCCTCACCTTGGGGTGCTCCCATTCTCTTTGTGAAGAAGAAAGATGGTTCCATGAGACTTTGTATTGACTATCGTGAGTTGAACCAAATTACAATCAAGAATAGGTATCCTTTGCCAAGAATTTAAGATTTGTTTGATCAACTAAAGGGTGCTTCTACGTTTTCCAAGATTGATTTGAGATCCGGATATCACCAAATCCCCATTCGTGATGCCGATATCCCGAAGACCGCTTTTAGTACAAGATATGGTCACTTTGAGTTCAAGGTGATGCCATTTGGATTGACTAATGCTCCTGCTATTTTCATGGATCAAATGAACCGCACTTTTAGTGAGTATCTTGACAAGTGTGTGGTGGTGTTCATCGACGACATCCTTATTTTCTCCAAGACCGAAGAAGAGCATGTTATTCATCTTAGGACTATTTTGAGTGTCCTTCGTCGTCAAAAGTGGTTTGCCAAATTCTCCAAGTGTGAATTTTGGTTACCTAAGGTGGTCTTCTTGGGAATGTAACTTCTAAATAAGGTGTGATGGTGGATCCTTCTAAATTTGAAGCCGTGCTTGATTGGAAGACTTCAACCGATGTTAGAGAAGTACGAAGTTTTCTTGGTTTAGCTGGTTATTACCATAGATTTGTCAAAGATTTCTTAAAGCTTCCTAGACCGATGACTCAATTGTTGAAGAAAGAAACCAAATTCGTATGTAATGAAGCTTGTGAAGACGCTTTTCAAGAGTTAAATAAAAGGTTGACTACCGCCCCGGTGTTAACTTTACTTGAAGATGGTGTAGACTTTGATGTCTATTGTGATGCTTCCAAGATGGGATTGAGTTGTGTACTTATGCAAAGTAGGAAAGTGGTTGCTTATGCCTCGAGACAGTTGAGAGTTCACGAAGTGAACTACCCTACTCATGATTTGGAATTAGCCGCCGTGGTTCATGCCATGAAAGTGTTGAGACACTATCTTATTGGTGTTCATTGTCGAATATTTACCGATCACAAGAGTTTGAAGTACATATTTACTCAAAAGGAGTTGAATATGAGACAAAGAAGATGGTTGGAATTGGTGAATGATTATGATTTTGAGTTGTTATACCATGAAGGGAAGGCAAATGTTGTTGCCGATGCTCTTAGTAGGAAATCTTCTCATGCATTGAATGTTATGTGGGTATTACCCAATGATCTTTGTGCCGAGTTTTGAAAGTTAAAGTTGGAATTCGTGGAACGTGGATTTGATTATGTTGGTGCTATGGTTGCCGAACATGTTTTTCTCCGCGAGATCCGCGAAAGCCAAATTGATGATCTTACCTACAAGTCTACTCAATCCAAGCTTCTAGAAGGAAAAGCTAAAGACTTCAAGTTTGATGACAATGGTGTCCTTCGACTCCATGACCGTTTGTTTGTACCTAATGCTCTTGACTTGTGAAAGCGAGTTCTTGATGAAGCTCACCTTTCTCCTTCCTCTATCCACCCCGGAGGTGATAAGATGTATACAGACTTGAAGCTACAATTTTGGTGGCCGAATTTTAAAGACGATGTTGTGTCTTATGTTGGAAGATGTCTTACTTGCCAACAAGTGAAAATCGAACACAAGAGGCCCGGTGGATTGCTACAACCTTTGGATATTCTACTATGGAAGTGGGAATCTATTTCTATGGATTTTGTCATGGCTTTGCCAAGGACCGTTGGAAGTAAATATGCCGTTTGGGTTATTGTTGATCGTTTGACCAAGTGTGCCAGATTCATTCCGATTAAAGAGACTTGGATTTTAGATCGACTAGTGAAAGCCTATGTTCATGAGATCGTTAGATATCATGGTGTTCCCAAGGAGATCATATCCGACCGAGATCCGAGGTTTTGTTCGAGATTTTGGAAGGCCTTACCAGAAGACATGGGTAGTAGGTTGTTGATGAGTACCGCATTCCATGCCGCTACCGATGGTCAAACCGAGAGGATTATCCAGACTTTAGAAGACTTACTTAGGGCTTGTGCACTCGACTTCCAATCTAGTTGGGAAAAGAGTCTACCGTTGGTGGAGTTTTCTTACAATAATAGTTATCATGCCTCGGTCAAGATGGCTCCGTACGAAGCTCTCTATGAAAGAAAATGCCGAAGTCCTATTTGTTGGAATCAATTGAGTGACGTTCGTGACTTAGGCCCCGATGTTCTTGTTGAGACTATTGATCATCTGAAGGTCATTCGTGATAGAATGAAAGACGCTCAAGACCGACAAAAATCCTATGCCGATGTCCGGAGAAGACCGTTAGAATTTGAAGTTGGAGATAGAGTGTTCTTGAAAGTATCTCCGATGAAGGGTGTTAAAAGGTTTGGTGGAAAGGGTAAATTGAGCCCGAAATACATTGGACCCTTTGATATTGTGAAAAGAATTGGTGCCGTGGCTTACAAGTTGGACTTGCCCCCGAATTTGAATAAGGTTCATGATGTCTTCCATGTTTCTCAATTGAGGAAGTACGTTAGTGATCCAAGCCATGTCTTTCAAGTGGAAATGCCCGAGCTTGAGCCAAATCTGTCCTTTGAAGAGAAGCCAATCCGCATTCTAGATCGCAAGGATAAGAAGTTGAGAAGTAAAGTGGTATCCTTAGTGAAAATTTTGTAGAGATGTGCTAATGTTGAAGAAGATACGTGGGAAACGGAAGCTTCTATGCGTATTAAATATCCAAGCCTATTCGATTAAGGTATCTTTCTTTCGCTCAAGTTTCGAGGGCGAAACTTTTTAAAAGGTGGGGTGATTGTAACACCCGCAAATGTACCCTATTTTTATATTAAAAATATTATACGGATACTTTTCAGCGAAATTTTAGTTTTAGTCTAGAATTAAATTTCCGTGTCTAATTTAGAAAATCCGAGTTCGTTTTCGGACTTTACTCGAAATTCCGAGTGAGTTACGTCTTAAGGCGTTTATGGGCTTTTTCCATGATTTTCCACTAACTCACCTTATATCCCCTAAACCCTAACTCCCTTATTTTCCACTTACTCCTTCTTCCTCAACAAGTAACCACCATAACCCTAACTTCATTTTTGATCAAGCTCAATATCGACACTACTCCTTCATTACTTACTCAAATCCGCTAATTTTCGTCTTAATCTTTCCCTCTCATCGTCCTCTATCTTAATTGGTAATAAAATTACCGTCTTTCTCACTTTTCAATTTATCCGTCTTTCTCAAAGGTGAATAATATTCATCTTTTGTTGTCTAGTTGTAGGTGGAGACCTTCAAGACCTCGACAAAGACTACTACTTAGTAGAAGAGGTCCTAGACGAGGATTGAAGACGCGAAAAGGTAACGGTGAAGGGTTACTCGATATCATTACGTATTTTGAGTTATTTTTGACGTTACTAAACGTATTTAGGATAGGATTAGTATTCATAGAATTTGTGTTTGTTGATAATGGTTATTGTTTGTTGATAATCATTCATGTTAGTTGATGATAGTTGATATAGGTTGATAATTATGGATTATTCTTATTGATGTTTGATGATTTTTCGTGTGCATGAGGTCCCAGCCGGCCGACCGGCTGGGAAGTGGCTGATGTTTTATGTATGTTACGTGATAATTTTGCTATGAAGTAAGTCTCAGCCGGCCGACCGGCTGAGACACACCCTATATTTCCTTCATTTTCTCAAGTGACATATGTTCCAGCCAGGTAGCAGGCAGCCGGTCCACTTGACCGGCTGGATCACGCTGTATTTTTGATGATTTTTAAATGTGACTGAGATACTAGCCGGGTAGCCGGCAGCCGGTCCACTTGACCGGCTGGCACACGCTGCCTTTCTTTCTCTGTATTTTCTTATACTTTCATTTATAATAGTTCGCATGGTTCGTTTATCGTAATAATTTATGTAATGACTTTCAATATTCATGTTTAGAATATATGATGTTCCATTCGATTGTATCGCATGTTTTATGACGGTTTTTGATATATCCCACTTTGAGTCGGTTTTACATATGTTATGATTTGAGCACTAATTTTTATGTGCTATGAACTCTCATTCCCTGGCTACCTCCTCGCTCGTAAGGCTGGAATGTTGGAACAAGGAGTTGTATCCTTATAGCTTAATTGTATGTTTTAGTGGGCATATTACGACGTTGTTGGGAGGCGAACACTTTGCGTCGATCGACCCTGCCGTCAAATGTTGTATACTTGCAAGGTGGTGTCATTCCATGTAGCGTACCACTTGTTTATGATGCTTGTGCTCTTTCCGCCAATTTCGTGAAGGTTGAACGAATTTGGGGTACTCAGCTTCTATGGTTGACCGAGTCTTGGATGCGAAATGTTTATCGCATGTCGAATCGGAAAATGTGATTCCGAGAGTCTGGCCAGATTTAGACTAGGACTGTATTATTATCGTCGTTCTACCAGGAGGAAATTAGTCTACATATACGAAATGTTAATCGTGTATGCGTTCAGGAAAAAGTTTATCCCGTGGATGCGATTTTAATCATACTTGCCATGTACACGGTGCTAGTGCGTGTCATTTACCAAAAGAGATGTGTCAACGTATTCGTACTTTTGGATGGATGATTATATGATTGATTATTTGTGACCGTTGGATTACTTGGCGTGGTTTATATGTCGAGTCTCTATCTTATCAAGTATATGCCGTTAACGATGACATGCAAGCCCTAGTGTGTATATAGTTGCCTAAGGGTGTTTTCCCCGAGTTTGTCTATAATGTGATGATTACGGTTTTGTACTTCATGCGCCGATATCTTTATATATTGAATTGCCTATTTATTCTTCTCGTATTTCACATGTATATTTATATATGCATGCTTCTACTTTCGTATTTTCGTTTAAGTATGTTATTTGTGATATGGCTGGGAGAAACCGGAGTTACTCCCCACTGACTGTGGCGTTCATGTTTTCATGGATGAACAGGTTGCTTGGATGGATTTTGCTTGTTGTATTTTGGGTTCGGGTGTGAGCTAGCGGGCGTTGGCCTAGACGATTCACCCTTAGACGTTGTTTAGCTAGTTTGCTAATAACTTTGATATTTGATAACATTTTGAGAAACTTCGTCTCTTTGTAGTATATTCAATTTTAGTTTGTATTTATTTGACATTCCTCGTATTTTTATCTTGGCATGTAAAAGGTTTTAAAAACACCTTATTTTCCGCTATATAAATCATATGCTTGTTATATTTTATTTCCGCATTCGCGAGGGTTGTCACAGTTGGTATCCGAGCTTTAACGCTCCCGACGCACACATGTGATCCCTAAACTTAAACTACTTGACCTTGAAATAATAAATGAGAGATCGGTAGAGATTAAGGACTTTACTTGGTAGTCTCTTTGTTTATGCTATGTGTTAGGATTAACTTGTTTTATTTTTGTTTCTTATGAAGATAGTTAGACCTCGAGTAGTGGATAACGTCGTTCTTGAAGCTCTTACTCAAGTTTTGAGGAACCAACAAGATGCGGCTAATCCTCACGCCGAGCAAGTCCCTCCTCATAGAGAAGACAATCACCAAGGAGGCTACGCTTGGGTGGCTAGCCCGATAGCTAGGAGTAAGATTACACCTTATGGTGGAGAGCCGGACCCTACCGAGCTTTCGGAATGGTTTCGAGAGATGGAGAAGCAATTTGACTTGTACCAAGTCCGTGAAGAGGACGAGGTGAGGATTTGTAAGCACTTCCTTGTGAGGGAAGCCAACAATTGGTGGGCGATTACTAATCCCAACGCTACACTTGCAGCCGATTTCAATTGGGATTGTTTCAAGGCTCTTGTTGAAGGCCGATTTTATCCCAAGGAGCTCAAGCAACAAAGGCTCAAGGAATTCATTGATTTCAAGTAGGGTGACTTGTCGGCACAAGACTTCACCACCTAATTTAACAAGTTTGCTCATTTCGCACCGAGGCTCATCAAGGATGATGTGGACCGAGCTTTCTACTACCGCAAAAAGCTTAGTGCTTTACTCCAAAGAAAAGTGAGGAGAAATTCTACCTCTTTTGGAGAATTGTATGATGATTCACTATGGGCCGAGAACTCCATGAAGGCTATAAAAGATGAAGCTATGATGAAGAATCCCTCTCCTTCCTTCACTCCAAGGCCAAATTTCTATGGGGAAAAGGTCGTTTACTTCTTCGTCTTCCAATGCTTATGACAACAAGAAGAGATTCAATCCTCCCCCAAATGCAAATGCAAGAGCTCCCGCTCCTTTCATTCCCCGAGCTACTTATAACATGGCTCATAGGCCATATGCTCCCCCTCAAGCTCAAGGTCGCTTATGTAACCGTCGTAGACAACCACATCACCCAGTTGTGGCATGTTTCAACCACAGTCAGTGGGGAGTAACTTCGGGTTCTCCCAACCATATCAAAAACAACATACTTAAACGAAAATACATAAGTAGAAGCATACATATATAAATATACATGTGAATTACGAGAAGGATAAATAGGCATTTCAATATATAAAGATATAGGCGCATGAAGTACAAAACTGTAATCATCAGATTATAGACAAACTCGGGGAAGACACCCTTAGGCAACTTATGGCTTGCATCTCACCGTTAGCGGCATATACTTGATAAGATAGAGACTCGACATATAAACCACGCCAAGTCATCCAATGGTCACAAATAATCAACATATAATCATCCATCCAAACGTACGAATACGGTGACAATATCTCTCACGGTTAATGACACGCACTAGCACCATGTACATAGCAAGTTTGATCAATTCGCATCCACGGGATAAACATTTCCCTGAACGCATACACGATTAACATTTCGTATATGTTGACTCATTTCCTCCCGGTAGGACGACGATAATAATACGGTCCTAGTCTAAACCTGGCCAGACTCTCGGAATAAACATGTTTCGATTCGACATGCGATAAACATTTCACATCCAAGACTTGGTCAAACACAGAAGCCGAGTACCCCAAGTTCGGTCAACCTTCACGAAAGAGGCGAAAAGAGCACAAGCATCATAAACAAGCGGTACGCTCCATGCAATGACACCACCTCTCAAATATACGACATTTGACGGTCGGGTCGATCAACGTATAGCGTTCGCCTCCTAACAATGTCGTCATATCTCCACTAAAACATGCATACAAGCATTTGGGATACATCTCCTCGTTCCGACATTCCAGTCTAACGAGCGAGGAGGTATAACCGGGGAATGAGAGTTCATAGCACTTAACGATTAGTGCTCAAATCATAACATATGTAAAACCGACTCAAAGGGGGACATATCAAAAACTGTCACAAAACATGTGATATAAGAATGGAATATCATATATTCTTAACATGAATATTTAATGCTATTACGTAAATTTATACGATAAACGAACCATGCAAACTATTATAAATGAAAGTATAGGAAAAGAATAGAAGAAGAAGTCAGAGGGGGTGCCAGCCGGTCCATAGGACCTGCCGCCGGTTACCCGGCTGGCACTTCATCAACAAACAAAAATCATCAAAAATACAGCGAGGTCCCAGCCGGTCAGGGGGACCGGTAGCCGGGCACCTTGTTGGGAACAACACAACACCAAAATGCAAACTTCACTTCTGCCGCGTCCCCTGCCGGTCGGCCGGATGGGAACAACACTCACCCGAGAACTACATGCTTCAACACCAATCTTCAACAATCATCAATAACTATTATCAACTATCAATAATCATCAACAATCATTAACAAACCTTAACCAACACAAATACTAACAATTCTCATCTAATTCTAACCATATTCACTATTGTTAAAACACATTAAAATACCTAGTAATCGTTACTAGACAATTAGTAAACATCATCCAAAGCATGTAAAACACGTAATGATATCGAGTAACCCTAAACCGTTACCTTTTCGCGTCTTCAATCTTCGTCTAGATCCTCCTCCACTAGGTAGTAATCTTTGTCGAGGTCTTGAAGGTCTCCACCTACAAAAAGACAATAAAAGATGAATATAATTCACCTTTGAGAAAGACGGATAAATTGAAAATGACAAAGACAAATAAGATAGAGGACGATGAGAGGAGAAGATTATGAAAAAAATTAGCGGATTTGAGTAAGGAATGAAGGAGTATTAATGATCTTGAGATTGATCAAAAATGGGGTTTAGGTTTTGGTTACTTGTTGAGGAAGAAGGAGTAAGTGGAAAAGTGAGTGAGGGAGTTAGGGTTTAAAAGGGATATATAAGGTGAGTAAGTGGAAAAATATGGAAAAAGCCCAAAAGCGCCTTAAGGCGTAACTCACACGGAATTTTGAGTAAAGTCCGAATACGAACTCGGATTTGCTAAATTAGACACGGGAAATTAAATTATAGACTAAATCTAAAATTTCGCTGAAAAGTATCCGTATAATATTTTTAATATAAAAATTGGGTACATTTGCGGGTGTTACACTTAGTCATGAAATTCTCCAAACCGACACGTTTCAACAAAGACTTCACCACATCAAGCATACCCAATTTCTCTAACTTATCATGACAAAGGAATCGGGTCTCCGTCATATGACGTTCATGTAAATCATCCCAAATTTGGCCTTATTTAATTGTCAAATAATCGGGTTTAGGAATGAGCATTCGTTGAAAGTTTTTTAAACTTGATATTAGACATTTCTAATATTAAATCATTAAGAGGAACTTATGCATGCATAACTAAAATGAAGATGAGAAGAAACTTTTCCTTACAATGATCTTAGATGATATGTGCAGCAGGAGCTCACCCAAAGGGTCTTGATGATCAAACCACATACAAGACAAGTTTGACCCCTCAGATGGAAGCTCGAGTTACAAGGTCTAAACAACAAGCTATGACAAGCCAAGAGCAAGCCAAGCCAAGCCACCCCAATGAAGAAGACAGTCCAGGGTTCAACAACCCATGCCCACCCCCAACACAACCCACATTACCCACACAAAACAGAAACAGAGCCATTCAGGCCCAGACAGACCAGTTAACAAACCCTGCATCTAGAAGGTACACCAGGGCATCCCAACCACCCCCACTATTTCCTACCATCAAGACAACCCTCTAAGCTACAAGTTTGCCCAGGACAAACCATTTTGAAGTCTAGTAAAAACCCATGAAACAGACACCCCAAAGCTAGAGTCTAGTAAACAGCATAGCAGAGGTAGTACATGCTCAGATGATGTTTTCTTTTGCTTAAGTCAACTTGTCTTCATCTAAGGCAGGTTTATCTATGTCCTCATAAGAGTGGAGAGTTCCAAGGAGCAACAAAACACCCAGAGCAAAGCACAAGACAACAAGAACAACAGATTTCCATTTCAGGAAAACTCCAAAAACTACTTTATTTGCTTTTGTTCAGTCTGTTTTCTTTTGTGTTTTGTGTCTGTTCTTTATAGTTGTTGAACTCGTCCTATTGTGAGGCTCTTAATTAATGTCAGTAGAAGTAGTTTAGATCCTAAGCTGGCCCTTGGATGATCCATACATCCAATGGCTCACAAGATATCAGCCCCTCTATATAAGGAGGTCTTGTATGTTGTTGTAAGCAGACTTTTATGAATGAATGAATTAAACTTTGAGAAATCACTCAATGTTATCAAACTTGTGCTAAGAGCTGTAGTTTGAAACAAGCCTGATACATCTCCAAGGTGTTTGATCAGTGCCTTGTATTGTGAGTCAAGTTATATCTGTGCTTTGCTGTGGTTAACTTACTTGTTGTTGAGGTTAGTCTAGGGTGTTTGTGCTTTGCTGTAACACTTGAAAACTGTCTCTAAAACCAGTCTTTGAGTCCTTTTCTCTTGTGCCTTGCTGTAGAGGATTGTCTCTAAGTCATATCCCTTGAGTCTTTCAGTTAAACAACTCACCATCTCCAAAACAACATCCCTTTGTCACTTGATATTGTTCTCAGTTTGAGTCAAGCAAATCAAGTTCACTTAAAACTTGTGAACCTTAGTAGTTTACACTCCAAATTGGTATCAGAGCTTTGGTTAAGAGTCTTAGTGAGTTCATTTTCACTAACTACATTTAAAACCACAAAAATAGCCCAATGAGTGAAGAAAGACTAGCAGGAGTAGAAGCAAGAATGGAGGATCTGGCTGGGATTGTAACCACCCTAACCAGAACCTTGGACTAGGTTATAGGCAACCATTTGCTTGCTGGAGGAAGAGGTAGAGGACGTGGAAGAGGCCAAGGAGGAGGCAGAGGAAGGCCACCTGATGATGAAGAGTATCCAGACTCAGATGACTCAACAAGAAGCAGAGCTTCCATCCACAGGAACACAGACAAGCATCTTAAGGTAGATATCCCTGAGTTTTCTTGTAGTCTTAATCCTGATGACTTGTTAGAATGGCTAAGAGAAGTAGAAAGGATCTTTGAGTACAAGGGATACAATGATTCCAAGTCTTTTAAAGTAGCCATCCTTAAACTGAAAGGGTATGCTTCCCTTTGGTATGAGACTATGAAAGGGTTAAGGGCTAGGGAGGGTAAGGAACCCATCAAGTCTTGGACTAAACTGAAAAAGAAACTGTTAGACAAATTTGTTGCTAAGGATTACACCCAGGATCTGTTTATCAAGTTGTCTAAGTTGAAACAAGGAGACAAACCTGTTGAATCTTATCTGAGGGAGTTTGAACAACTCACCTTACAATGTGATATAAATGAGAAACCTGAGCAAAGGATTGCTAGGTACTTAGAGGGTCTAGATAAGAACATTGCTAACAAGGTTAGGATGCAACCTCTGTGGTCATTTGATGATGTTGTCAACCTATCTCTGAGAATTGAGAAGATAGGGAAGACTAAGCCTGCTACACCAAAACCTGTTAGGCCTTTTCAAACCAGACCTTATAGTGGGTTTAGAGCCATGGATACCCCTAAGACAGCACCCCCACCTACCTTAGACAAGGGTAAGGGCATCATGGGTCAAAAGCCAAGCACTTCATTGACTGAGAACAGAATTAGGTGTTTCCAATGTCAAGGCTATGGACATTTCAGGAAGGATTGCCCTTCTAAGAAGACCTTAACTATAATGGAAGTTGAGGCTTGGGAGAAAGAGGGTCTAGTTGAGTATGAGAGGGATGAGCCTGAGGTTGAAGAAGTGGTGAGTGAGGAAGAAGAGTCTAGTCAGGAGGCAATAGTGGCACTCCCTGACACAGGCCACAGCTTAGTCCTATGGAGAGTAATGCATTCACAACAGATACCTTTGGAGGAGGATCAAAGGTCCCTCATTTTCAGGAGCAGATGTACCATACAAGGGAGGGTTTGTAACCTTATTATAGATGGAGGTAGTTGTACCAATGTGGCTTCTGTTACTATGGTTGATAAGCTGAAGTTGAGCACTCAAGATCACCCTCACCCCTATAAGTTGAGATGGCTGAGTAAGGGAGCAGAGGTTAAGGTGGATAAGCAATGCATGGTCCCTTTCTCCATTGGCAGTGTGTACAAGGATGAAGTATTGTGTGATGTGGTTCCAATGGATGCCTGTCACTTGCTATTAGGAAGGCCATGGGAGTTTGATAAAAGCTCCATACACCAAGGAAGAAGCAATACCTATTCTTTCAAGCATGGGAGAAGGAAGGTGACATTAGCCCCCTTGCCACCACACCAGAAGAGCTATGGAAGTCCAAGTATGGCTAAGGATTTTAGTGGAGTTGTATTTCTATCTGAGTCAGCAATGGTCAAAGAGTGTAGTGAGGAGCAACCTATAGTAATGCTGCTATCAAAAGAAGTTCAGGGAGAGGAGTCTAAGGTGATCCCTGCAGATGTTAAGCCCCTCATTGACCAGTTCAAAGAAGTGTTTCCAGAGGAACTTCCTGATGGTTTATCCCCTTTGAGAGGGATTGAGCACCAGATAGACCTTGTGCCAGGGTCTGTACTACCTAATAGACCAGCCTATAGGTGTGATCCTAAGGCTACACAAGAGCTGCAGAAGCAAGTTGGAGAGTTGATGAGTAAAGGGTTTCTAAGGGAGTCATTAAGTCCTTGTGCTGTGCCTGCATTGTTGGTTCCTAAGAAGGATGGGACTTGGAGGATGTGCATAGATAGCAGGGCTATCAACAACATCACAGTCAAGTATAGGTTCCCTATACTTAGGCTTGATGACATGTTGGATGAACTGAGTGGTTCAAGGTTCTTTTCTAAGATTGATCTGAGGCAAGGTTACCATCAATTGAGGATTAGAGAAGGAGATGAGTGGAAGGCAGCCTTCAAAACAAAGCATGGCCTTTATGAGTGGCTTGGCATGCCCTTTGGCCTGTCAAATGCCCCAAGTACCTTCATGAGATTGATGACATAAGTGCTTAGGCCTTGCCTAGGGAGATTTGTGGTGGTATACTTTGATGATATCCTCACCTACAGCAAGAGCAAGGATGATCACTTGAGGCATCTTGAGGCTGTGTTTGAAGTACTCAAGGAAAGTAGACTCTTTGGGAAGCTTGAGAAGTGCACCTTCATGACTGAGGAAGTCAAGTTTCTAGGATATGTGGTATCTGGTAGAGGCATTTCAGTTCATCAAGACAAGATCATTGCAGTCCAGTCTTGGCCTATCCCTAGGAGTATTACAGAAGTAAGGGGATTCCATGGCTTAGCATCCTTCTACAGAAGATTCATTAAGGACTTTAGCACCATTGCAGCACCTCTCACTGAATGCATGAAGAAGGGAGAGTTCACTTGGACTGAGAATGCCTTACAGGCCTTCAAACACATGAAGAAGCTCTTGTGCAGTGCACCTATTCTCAGACTGCCAAACTTTGATTGCCTATTTGAGGTTGAATGTGATGCAAGTGGAGTGGGAATTGGAGCTATCCTCATCCAAGAGAAGAAACCTGTAGCCTACTTTAGTGAAAAGCTAAGTGGTGCCAAGCTAAACTATTCTACATATGATAAAGAGTTCTATGCTCTTGTCAGAGCTCTGAGGCATTGGAGTCATTACCTGAAGCCCAAACCTTTTGTCTTACACTCTGATCATGAGGCATTGAAGTACATAGGAGGCCAGCATAAGCTCAGTCACAGACATGCTAAGTGGGTGGAGTTCCTTCAATCATTCACCTTTTCTAGCAAATACAAAGAGGGCAAACAAAATGTGGTGGCTGATGCATTGTCTAGGAGGTACACTCTGCTATCAACAATGGAGCAAAGGGTTCTTGGCTTTGAGTTCATGAAGGACATGTATCAAGAAGATCCAGACTTTGCAGAAGATTGTCTATCACAGAAAGAGGGAACAAGAACCATTGATTCACCCTACACTTTGCAAAATGGATTCTTGTTTAAAGGAAATAAGCTGTGTGTTCCCAGAGGATCTTATAGGAGTCTATTGATCAAGGAGGTACATAGAAGTGGCCTTGGAGGACACTTTGGGGTTCAGAAAACTGTGGACATACTACAAGATCAATTCCACTGGCCTAAGATGATGGGAGAAGTTCAAATAGTGCTCAGAAGGTGTGGAGTTTGTCAAAAGGCCAAGAGTTCTTTCCAAGCAGGACCTTACACTCCCCTACCAGTCCCATGTAGGCCTTGGGAGGATGTAAGTATGGATTTCATAATGGCATTACCTAGGACAGCAAGAGGGAAGGATTCTATCATGGTGGTTGTGGATAGGTTCAGTAAGATGGCACATTTCATTGCTTGCAAGAAGACTGAGGATGCTGTGAGTGTAGCAGAGCTATACCTTGATGAGGTGGTGAGGTTACATGGAGTCCCAAGGACCATTGTGTCTGACAGAGACACAAAGTTTATGAGCCATTTCTGGAGAACATTGTGGAAACTGCTTAACACTAGGTTGTTGTTTAGTACCTCCCATCATCCTCAAACTGATGGCCAAACTGAGGTGACCAACAAGACCTTGGGAAGGATCTTGAGGTGTATAGTCAGCAAATCTCTCAAGGATTGGGACTTAAAGTTGGCTCAAGCAGAGTTCTCTTTCAATAGAGCTCCCTCAGCAGCCACAGGCCACTCCCCCTTTGAAGTGGTCTATGGTACTAACCCCTTAATGCCTTTGAGTTTGTCTAATGTGTGCAGGTCAAAGGTCCACTATGATGCCAAGAAGAGGGTGGAACAAATGCTAAAACTCCATGAACCAGTCAGAAAACAAATTGAGAAAGCTAATGATCTATACAAGAAGAAAGCCAAGGTTCCTAAGACCAAGAAAGACTTTGCACCAGGAGATCTAGTATGGATAAACCTAAGGAAAAAAAGGTTCCCTTCCAAGAGAAAGAACAAGCTAGAGCCCAGAGCAGATGGTCCTTTTCAAGTCATAGAGAAGATAGGTCCTAATGCCTACAAAATTGATCTACCAGGAGAGTATGCAGTCCATGGAACATTCAATGTGGAAGATCTTAGTCCCTTCTATAAAGACTCTGAGGGGGAGGAAGACACAGGCTTGAGGTCAAGCCCTTTTCAACCTGGGGAGGCTATAGCAGGAGCTCACCCAAAGGGTCTTGATGATCAAACCACATACAAGACAAGCTTGACCCCTCAGATGGAAGCTCGAGTTACAAGGTCTAAACAACAAGCTATGACAAGCCAAGAGCAAGCCAAGCCAAGCCACCCCAATGAAGAAGACAGTCCAGGGTTCAACAACCCATGCCCACCCCCAACACAACCCACATTACCCACACAAAACAGAAACAGAGCCATTCAGGCCCAGACAGACCAGTTAACAAACCCAGCCTCTAGGAGGTACACCAGGGCATCCCAACCACCCCCACTATGGCCTACCATCAAGACAACCCTCTAAGCTACAAGTTTGCCCAGGACAAACCATTTTGAAGTCTAGTAAAAACCCATGAAACAGACACCCCAAAGCTAGAGTCCAGTAAACAGCATAGCAGAGGTAGTACATGCTCAGATGATGTTTTCTTTTGCTTAAGTCAACTTGTCTTCATCTAAGGCAGGTTTATCTATGTCCTCATAAGAGTGGAGAGTTCCAAGGAGCAACAAAACACCCAGAGCAAAGCACAAGACAACAAGAACAACAGATTTCCATTTCAGGAAAACTCCAAAAACTGCTTTATTTGCTTTTGTTCAGTCTGTTTTCTTTTGTGTTTTGTGTCTGTTCTTTATAGTTGTTGAGCTCGTCCTATTGTGAGGCTCTTAATTAATGTGAGTAGAAGTAGTTTAGATCCTAAGCTAACCCTTGGATGATCTATACATCCAATGGCTCACAAGATATCAGCCTCTCTATATAAGGAGGTCTTGTATGTTGTTGTAAGGTAGACTTTTATGAATGAATGAATTAAACTTTCAGAAATCACTCAATGTTATCAAACTTGTGCTAAGAGCTGTAGTTTGAAACAAGCCTGATACATCTCCAAGGTGTTTGATCAGTGCCTTGTATTGTGAGTCAAGTTATATCTGTGGTTTGCTGTGGTTAACTTACTTGCTGTTGAGGTTAGTCTAGGGTGTTTGTGCTTTGCTGTAACACTTGAAAACTGTCTCTAAAACCAGTCTTTGAGTCCTTTTCTCTTGTGCCTTGCTGTAGAGGATTGTCTCTAAGTCATATCCCTTGAGTCTTTCAGTTAAACAACTCACCATCTCCAAAACAACATCCCTTTGTCACTTGATATTGTTCTCAGTTTGAGTCAAGCAAATCAAGTTCACTTAAAACTTGTGAACATTAGTAGTTTACACTCCAATATGGGCACAAGATTTGGACACCTTCAAAACCTTGTTCTTGAGCTTATATGTTGAGGATGAACTCCCAAGTTTCTATCGTGGAAATACTCCTCTTGATTGCACCCAAGACAATCCCTTAATACCAATAATATTTTTACTGGATAATATTATTAGTGACCTTAAATTGAAAATCTAATCCTAATAATATTACTACAAGAGTAATATATATGAAGATCTAAGATTTTAAACAAAGTATTTCATAAACTCTTTTATGAGATATATTGTAGTGAGATAAAGAGATTTGCATAAGAATGATTTTTTATTTGGAAAAACGAGAACTTATTCTCATGGGCTTTGGGGTGGGTGATGGCCGGCACACACATGCCTTGGGGAGTCCCAAGCATGCTTCACTTTTGCTCTTATCCAAACATTAGCATAGGTCTAGGTAGTATTAGGTGTTATGATTGTGTTTTACAATTAAAACCAACAACCAATTAACACCCTAAAACTATCCACCATGACCCCCCCCCCCCCACCATAAAATGGAGTCCATTTTATCTTTGTAATTTTTTCATTTGTAATGTGGTATGTCATATACCATGTCACACGACATTAGGATAGATAAATGTATATTTAACAAATTAAATATCATTTCACATTATGTAACAAAATAAATAGTAATTCATAATTACATATATAAAATGGGTCACATTAAGTCCAGTTGATATAATCTACAACCCTTTGTAATTATAATCAACTAATTATTCTTATCTCAAATTGTTTCTGAAACAATAATCAATTTTAGTAATATAACAATTTAGTTACAAAATTGCGTCTTATTTAATCTTATTACAATAAGACATAAAATTTTTTACTCACAAATAAACTTTGTTCAATTTAAGGATTTAATTAATCTGTATCGATATACAATTAATTAACTTTACAATTAAGGGGGTGGCGGTTTTCTTGATCTACCCAATTGGTCAAGGAAGCTTTTCTGATGGTATGCCTCTAGGAATCTCTGCTACTTTCAACTTCATGATTGTATTCCACGCTGAGCACAACATCCTTATGCACCCATTTCACATGTTGGGTGTAGCTGGTGTATTCGGCGGCTCCCTATTTAGTGCTATGCAAGGTTCCTTGGTAACTTCTAGTTTGATCAGGGAAACCACAGAAAACGAATCTGCTAATGAAGGTTACAGATTCGGTCAAGAGGAAGAAACTTATAATATCGTAGCTGCTCATGGTTATTTTGGTCGATTAATTTTCCAATATGCTAGTTTCAATAATTCTCGTTCTTTACACTTCTTCTTAGCTGCTTGGCCGGTAGTAGGTATTTGGTTTACTGCTTTAGGTATTAGCACTATGGCGTTCAACTTAAATGGTTTCAATTTCAACCAATCTGTAGTTGATAGTCAAGGTCGTGTAATTAATACCTGGTCTGATATCATTAACCGCGCTAACCTTGGTATGGAAGTTATGCATGAACGTAATGCTCATAACTTCCCTCTAGACTTAGCTGCTGTTGAAGTTCCATCTACAAATGGATAAATTTTCTTTTTTAGTTTAGTATCTACGAGTTTTTTTTAAGTTAATTAAGTTAAAGGGGCAATATTAGTTTCTTGATCGAGCAAGAAATTTTTTATTGCCTCTTTACTAGTTATTTATATAATTAATAATTAAAAAAAATTATTTATTTACTAGAATCTTTAGAAAACGACTTTACAAAAGTCTTATTATGTCAATTTATCTTTTCTTTAATTAAGAAGTTTTTTTTAAGTAACTAAAAAAAAGGGCGGATGTAGCCAAGTGGATCGAGGCAGTGGATTGTGAATCCACCATGCCCAGGTTCAATTCCCGTTGTTCGCCCGATCATAGTGGGTATAATGGTACATGCCCGAGACCAAGTTACAATTATTTCTTTTTCCGCTTTTGTGTTAAGCTTCTCAATTTTTCGTAATAAATGATTGGCTACAAAAGGATTTTTTTTAGTGAACGTGTCACAGTTAATTACTCCTATAATTTTTTTTATGTAAAGACGAAGAGACTAATTCTATTTACTACGTCAACGAATAATAAAATTATCACTATATTTCTTCCTTTTTCTACTTCTTTTTCCAAGTGCAGGATTACCCCAAGGGGTTGTGGGGGTTTTTTCTACCAATTGGAGCCCTTCCTTCACCACCCCCATGGGGATGGTCTACAGGGTTCATAACGACTCCTCTTACTACAGGACGCTTACCTAGCCAACGCTTAGATCCGGCGCTACCCAAACTTTTCTGGTTCACTCCTACATTCCCCACTTGTCCGACTGTTGCTGAGCAGTTTTTGGATATCAAACGGACCTCCCCAGAAGGTAATTTTAATGTAGCCGATTTCCCCTCTTTTGCAATAAGTTTCGCTACAGCACCCGCTGCTCTAGCTAATTGTCCACCCTTTCCAAGTGTGATTTCTATGTTATGTATGGCCGTGCCTAAGGGCATATCGGTCAAAGGTAGGGCATTTCCCATTTTTATAGGAACTTCTGTACCAGAAACAATGGTATCTCCAATTATAGCCCCTCTGGGATGTAAAATATATCTTTTTTCACCATCCCCATAGTGTATGAGACAAATGTATGCATTTTGATTAGGGTCGTATTCTATGGTTACAATTCTACTATATATGTCTTTTGCATTCCGTCGAAAATCTATTTTATGGTACAGACGCTTATGACCTCCTCCCTTATGCCTTGCGGTAATGATTCCTCTAGCATTACGGCCTTTACCACAACGACGTTGTCCATAGATCAAATTATTTCGTGGATTGGATTTCACTTGATTGTCTACGGCTCCATTGCGTGTGCTCGGGGTAGAAGTTTTGTATAAATGTATCACCATGTTATTAAGTATTTTTATTGAAGTTATTTTCTTTCTAAGAGGTGGAATAGAATAACCCGATTGAAGCATAATGATCATACGTCTGTAATGCATTGTATGTTCCATAATAGGTCCCATTCTTCTACCCTTTCGGAGGAGTCGATGACTATTCATAACTATTACCTTGACACCAAAGAAGAGTTCGACCCAATACTTTCTTTCCGTCCTAGTTGATTCGAATTCGACATTAGAAATATATTGCTTTTTCCTCAATAACCGAATACTTTTGTCAGTAAATACTGCCTATTTGATTCCATCCATAAATAGATTTTCTTCCCTATGAGTTCGAATCTCAATAAGAATGCTAGTTTTTACTGTTCATATGTTATGATATGAATATACCACGCCAATTCCTTATGTATGGATGATGAGATTCCATTGATACAAAGCCAGACTTATTGCAGGGTCCCATTGGCGTGCATCCTGTAGGAATTGAACCTACGAATTCGCCAATTATGAGTTGGGCGCTTTAACCATTCAGCCATGGATGCTGAGCGGGGATCCTCGTACATGATGAATAACCAAATTCCAATTGAAATTATATCTTTAGGATAAATCAATGCAATTTAAGAGGAATAAATGAAAGGACATCAATTCAAATCCTGGATTTTCGAATTGAGAGAGATTAAAAATTCTCACTATTTCTCAAATTCATGGACCCAATTCAATTCAGTGGGATCTTTCATTCATATATTTTTCCACCAATAACATTTTCTAAAACTCTTTGACCCACGAATTTGGAGTATCCTACTTTCACACAATTCACAGGGTTCAACAAGCAATCGATATTTCACGATCAAGGGTGTACTACTCTTTGTAGTAGTGGTCCTTCTATATCGTATTAATAATCGAAATATGGTCGAAAGAAAAAATATCTATTTGATAGGGTTTCTTCCTATACCTATGAATTCCATTGGACCCACAAATGATACAGTGCAAAAACCCTTTTGGTCTTCCAATATCAATAGGCTGATTGTTTTGCTCCTCTTCTTTCAAAAGGAAAACAGATTTCAGCGAGTTGTTTCCTGGATCCGAAAGAGAGTACTAGTACTTGGTTTCTTCCAATAACTAAAAAGTGTATCATTCCTGAATCTAACCGGGGTTCGCTGTGGTGGAGGAACTGGATCGGAAAAAAGAGGGATTCTAGTTGTAAGATATCTAATGAAACTGTCGCTAGAATTGAGATCTCATGCAAAGAGAAAGATATAAAATATCAGGAGTTTCTCTTTGTATATTATAGGGATTATCCGATCCGCAAAGACCATGATTGGGAATTGTTTGATCGTCTTTCTTTGAGGAGAAGGCGAAACATAATTAACTTGAATTCAGGACAGCTTTTCGAAATCTTAGTGAAGCACTGGATTTGTTATCTCATGTCTGCTTTTCGTGAAAAAAGACCAATTGAAGTGGAGGGTTTCTTCAAACAACAAGGGGCTGGGTCAACTATTCAATCAAATGATATAGAGCATGTTTCCCATCTTTTCTCGAGAAACAAGTGGGCTATTTCTTTGCAAAATTGTGCTCAATTTCATATGTGGCAATTCCACCAAGATCTCGTCGTTAGTTGGGGGAAGAATCCGTACGAATCGGATTTATTGAGGAACGTATCGAGAGAGAATTGGATTTGGCTAGACAATGTGTGGTTGGTAAACAAGGATCGGTTTTTTTAACAAGGTACGGAATGTATCGTCAAATATTCAATATGATTCCACAAGATCTAGTTTCGTTCAAGTAACGGATTCTAGCCAATTGAAAGGATCTTCTGATCAATCTAGAGATCGTTTGGATTCCATTAGTAATGCGGATTCGGAATATCACACATTAATCAATAAAAGAGAGATTCAACAACTAAAAGAAAGATCGATTCTTCGGGATCCTTCCTTTCTTCAAACGGAAGGAACAGAGATAGAATCAGACCGATTCTCGAAATGCCTTTCTGGATATTCCTCAATGCCTCAGCTATTCACGGAACGTGAGAAGCAGATGAATAATCATCTGCTTCCGGAAGAAATCGAAGAACTTCTTGAGAATCCTACAAGATCCATTCGTTCTTTTTTCTGTGGCAGATGTTCAAAACTTCATATGGGTTCAAATCCTACTGAGAAACCCACTAGAGATCAGAAATTGTTGAAGAAACATCTTGTTGTTTCTTTTGCCCCTTCCAGGCAGTCGGAAAATAAAGAAATGATTAATATATTCAAGATAATTACGTATTTACAAAATAGTGTCTCAATTCATCCTATTTCATCAGATCCGGGATGTGATATGGTTCCGAAGGATAAATCGGATATGGACAGTTCCGATAAGATTTCATTCTTGAACAAAAATGCATTTTTTTACTTATTTCATCTATTCCATGATCGAAACAGTGGGGGATACACATTACACAACGATTACACCAAGCCGGATCTGGTGTATCATAAGGGATCTGGTGGATCTGGTGTATCATAGGTGTGATCTTAAGGGATCAACTGATCATCACCGTCATACGACAGTAACGTCAAACTCTAGCAAGCCAATCGTTACCGATTAATGTTGGCCAGTTGACTATAATATCTATCATCCCTTTGTATTCTTATTATTGAGATTTAATTATGTAATCGCACAATTGTTGAGGACACTTACTCCAACAATCTCCCACTTGTCCGAAACAAGTGTGCGTCACCAATTCTCTTCTCCTATTACAATCTCCCACTCAATGCAAGGTGTCTTGCAGGTCGTACTTGCATATGATCATATCAAGAGTGGTTTCCTTGATCTGGAGAGTGACTGTCTGACCAGAATTATCTACTATAGATACCTTCCGAGCGTGTCCACACATTTACAGCTTACTCCTCCTCGAGTAGCCTTGAGATTTTAAAACAACCCTGACAAGGGGTGGAAAAATCCTATCGCATTATTCCCTTCGAATAGCCACAACTCATCATGACCCAAAAGATGCCCATTTAACCCCAGTTAAGAAGGTCGTAGAGCGTAAATCAAAGTCACTCTGAAACTGTGCCACCTTAGGCGAACAATCTTTAGTCAAAGAATTGACTAAAAAAGAATACTATAGTAGCTCTTGCCACGACCAGGCTATAAGAGTTTCCAGAACTCTATAAGCGGTCACTTCCCGACAGAGTGTCTCATACAGTGTGCCTATGTGATCGATTTGTCATCCCTATGACCTTATGACACTTGAACTTGTCATCAATCGCACCACAATATAGTCACTTCGATGTGTCACGTCATATAAGTGACTATGGGTCAATACTATGTTAATCCAGTTCACTTTAATGGGGTACAATATTGTCTCTATAACCCATTTGGATATAACATAGTTACAAATAAAAAGTTAAAAATATAACTCAAACGATAAAAGTGATTATCATATATGATCAATAAAAACACAATTTTTATTTCATATCTCATAATCTAATACAAATTTGGCATGTGTTTAAGACCCATGGAAACAACATGTTGGTCATGCTTAGCCTGCGATAAGGGATTGATTAAGGGATCAGAAATGTTATCATTTGTCCCAACCTTACTTATCGCAATTTCCTTCCTTTTAATGTAAAGTCTTATGACATGAAATTTTATAAGTACATGTCTAGACTTGTTACTAGACTTGGGCTCTTTAGCTGGAAAGATATCCCCACTGTTATCACAAAAGATCGTGAAAGGATCCTTGGAAGAAGGAACTACCCTTAGCCCCTCTAAAAACTGCCTTATCCAAACAGCTTCCTTGGCAGCCTCAGATGCTGCAATGTACTCAGCCTCCGTTGTAGAATCCGCAATAACTGACTCTTTGAAGCTCTTCCAGCTAACCGCACCTCCATTGATCATAAAAATAAAGGCACCTTGAGATTTCATATCATCCCTATCGGTTTGGAAACTTGAATCAGTGTAACCCTTAGCACATAATTCAGAATCTCCTCCAAACACTAAGAATGAATCCTAAGTCCTTCTCAAGTACTTAAGGACATTCTTTACGGCTATCCAGTGACTCTCACCTGGATTGGCTTGATATCTACTTGTCATGCTTAAAGCATACGAGACATCTGGACGTGTGCATATCATGGCATACATGATCGATCCTACGGCAGAAGCATAGGGGATCGATTTCATGCGTTCAACCTCTTTAGGTTCGGTGGGTGATTGAGACTTGCTAAAAAAGATCCCACTACCCATAGGAACAAGACCTCTCTTGGATTTATCCATGTTGAATCATCAAAGAATCTTATCCATATAAGATTCCCGACTTAAAGCCAATATCCTCTTGGATCTATCTCTATAGATGAGGATACCTAATATGCGTGGTGCTTCTCCTAAATATTTCATTTGGAAATGATTTCCCAACCACCTCTTGACAGAGGTAAGCATTGAGAAATCATTCCCAATGAGAATTATGTCATCTACATACAATATAAGGAAGACAACATTGCTCCCACTAAATCTCATGTATAAACATGGTTCTTCGACACTTCGAGTGAAACCATTTTCTTTTATAACATGATAAAACCGATGGTTCCAACTTCTCGATGCTTGCTTAAGACCATAAATGGATCTATTAAGCTTGCATACTTTGTTAGGATCTTTTGCATCTAAAAAACCCTCGGGTTGCATCATATACACTTCCTCCTCTAAATACCCATTTAGGAAGGCGGTTTTGACATCCATTTGCCATATTTCATAGTCATGAAATGCGGCAATCGTTAACATTATCCGAATGGATCTTAGCATGGCTACAGGAGCAAAAGTTTCGTCATAGTGAAGACCATGAATTTGAGTGAAATCTTTTGCAACTAGCCTTGCCTTGTAGACATCATCATGTCCTTCTATGCCATTCTTTACTTTAAAGATCCATTTTCATTGAATAGGTCTCATATCTTTAGGCAAATCAACCAAGTCCCAAACTTGATTTTCATACATAGAATTCATTTCGATTTCATGGCTTCTAGCCATAAATTGGAATCCGGACTAGAGATGGCAGCTTTGTCGGTCGTGGGTTCATCACTTTATAAAAGTAACAAGTCAAAATTGTTAATTTCTTGAGAATACCTATGTATCTATCGGGTTGGTGACTAACCCTTACGGACCTCCTAGGTACAGATGGAATAACAACACAATTGGACGACAAAGGAACAACTTCTTGCGTCTCCTCTTTGGTTTGTGGCTCTTGAACTTCGTCAAATTCAAATTTTCTCCCACTTTGTCTTTTAGAAATATGTTCCCTTTTTAAAAAGACAGCCTCACTAGACACAAATACT
The DNA here is from genome assembly GCA_022085475.1 of Heliosperma pusillum. Lineage (NCBI taxonomy): Eukaryota > Viridiplantae > Streptophyta > Magnoliopsida > Caryophyllales > Caryophyllaceae > Heliosperma > Heliosperma pusillum. The sequence continues at coordinate 28,621 of JAIUZE010070637.1, read as the reverse complement.
TTGTTTTTTTTTAGGTTTGTAGAAGTAGTAACCACCTGAGTTGTTTGGATAACCTACGAAAATGCACTTTTCAGATCTTGAGGCTAGCTTACTGTCGGTCTTTACCTTAACAAAAGCATCACATCCCCAAATCTTCATGTAGGACAAACTTGGGACTTTCCCTTTCCACATCTCATATGGAGTCTTTTCGGTTGCTTTGATCGGGCTTTTATTCAATGATATTATGGTGGTTTGGATTGCAAATCCTCAAAATGAGTCTGGCAACTCGGTTTGACTCATCATTGATCGAACCATATCAAGTAGGGTTCGATTTCTCCTTTCGGCCACACCATTAAGTTGGGGTGTTCCAGGTGGAGTTAGTTGTGATACAATGCCACAATTCTTCAAGTGTGAATCAAATTCATTGCTAAGATACGCACCACCACGAATGGATCGCAATGCTTTGATCTTTTTGTTCAATTGGTTTTCGACCTCATTTTGAAATTCAAGTCCTTGAATTTCTCAAAAGCATCACTTTTATATTTGATTAAGTAAATATACTCATATCTACTTAAATCATCAGTGAATGTAATGAAGTAGTCATAATTACCCCTACCAAAAATAGTCATTGGTCCACACACATCGGTATGTATAAGGCCCAATAGTTCACTTGCTCGTGTCCCTTTAGCACTAAAAGGATAACGAGTCATTTTCCCTATGAGACAAGATTCGCATATTCCAAAAGATTGAAAATTAAACGGTTTAATTATACTAGTCGATGCTAGTCTTTTGATGTGATTCTCATTTATGTGACCTAATCGAGAATGCCAAATGTATGACTCATTTGGATCACTTGACTTGAGTCTTTTTTATTGAATGTTATAGATATCTCTGGTTGAGTTAGATGTCTCAAGAACATAAATACCATTAACAGAATTACCTTGGCCTATGACCAAGTCATTCTTTGAAATCATACAACAATTGTTTTTTATCACAAAAGTAAAACCTTCCATGTCCAACATGGCTACGGATATTATGTTTTTAGACAAAGAAGGTACAAAATATCAATTATTCAAGTACAATTCAAAACCATTTGCTAAAACAAGTACGTAGGTCCCCTTAGAAGTGGCGGCTACCCTAGCTCCACTTCCGAGTCGTAGATCCACATCACCATTGCCTAGCTTCTCCACGTTTCTTAGCCCCTGTAAATGATTACAAAGGTGAGAACCACAACCGGTATCCAATACCCATGTTGAGGTGGAGGTATAATTTATATCAATAACAAAAATTTCGTACCGAGTGGAATCACTAGTCCATCTCTAATATGCTCCAAGTACATGGGACAATTCTTCATCAAATGGCTCATGCCATGACAATAATTGCATTCATCATTGAATTGCGGACCTTTGGCAGTTTTACTACCTTTTCCGTTTCTCTTATACTTTTTACCTTTCTTCCCCTTATTTTTGAACCATTTCATCTTAGGTGCAAGACGTTTCTTGCTAGTACTCCCACTAGCCTCTTGATCTTTCCTTGCTTCCAAAGACAAGGATTGAATCTCCTTGGTGAGATTGTCTTCCTAAGAATCTTTCACCAAAATATTTGGCAAGGGGGGTTTGGAAGAGGTAACAAAGTTGAGATTCCCGTCATAACCAATTCTCAATAGAAGTTCTCTAGTTGTATCAAGATTATTAAGAGCGCAAATTTCATCAAATGATTTGTGATATGAATCAATGGAGGAAATAATTAAGAATTATCGTTTTAAACTTGCAAACATTGTAAACAAGTTAAGCATTTATATAGTGACCACTACCCAACTATCATAAATGATTCCGAGATCCAAATTCATATCAACTTGGGCACGGTAAGCCGATTCATCCCTTATTAATATAATTCGGTGGATTAACTCTTTAATCGATTCTACATTATAATTCTCAGTCGATAATATTACTTTAATATCTATCTTAAGCCCGGAACACATGTGGCTACGGTCGCGAATACTTCCGTTGAGCTTAATCCAAATTTCGAAATAATAACCTTTATTACCCCACTTACCCAACGTAACAAGTTTAGCACCCCGGTGAGCCGAGCCTACTTCCGTGCGAAATTGGGATTCATGGGTTCTATCATTTGGTAAGGCTTGATCTCAATCTAATATAAGAGGTCATGTCAATTTATTATCTATCTTATTTAAGTGAACTAAATCGATGAATTAACGATAATTTTAATTGACACGGTCGAAGACTCGATATAATATGCATGACATGTTATGGCGATTTGTCAATGCATGCAAACATATTAATAAAATGCAAGCATAAAATAAAACTCCTAGTATGGCCTTTCCTAGAATAGAAAATCATATAATCTATTACAAATTTGGAAAAAAACACCTTTGGTCTCTTGAACTTCATAAGCACGCCTCCCAAGGTCACCGACTCTCTCTCGGAACTCCTTTCCGAATGGCACCGTCTTTGGGAAACTCTGTAATAAAAATAATTACAAAATATATAATAAAATTACAATAATTTCCTATTATACATTTGTGGAATAAAATAATACAATAAAAGTGATACGAGATCACATTAAATTACAACCGCATCAATATTCCCTTACATTTCGGGCAATATCGATTAAATAAGGCCATACAAGGATTAAATTACATAATTCAAAATTACATAAATCAAATATGATATTCATATATATGAAAATGCATCATAATAATATGCATAAAACATGCTCATATTAAATGTCAAATCGCCCTATATTACGGTTTATATCGCATATAACCCGGTTTTACGGAAATGTGTGATAATAACATGTTAAAATCACCAAACAATACTTAAATCATATTTAAGTCCATGTTAATTATCCCAACTGATTTAGGACTCAAAAATTAGTCATCACTCAAATTTTTGACACTAATTCAACTTGTTGTTATACAATTGCTCAAAGTTAGACTTTAAAATCATATTTTAACCAAATAAATCCAAATTTAAATACAATTATTTCAAAATTTGAATTTTAAATTTTTGTACATTCTGGAAAATTTCCATGACACTCATAATGTCAAAAAACATGGTTAAAAATTTTGAATCGTTTTTGAGAAATATCGGTTGCGCTTTATCGATTTTATCAAATAAAATACATAAAGCATATGAAAATTAATGAAATTAAATTTTCAACTTAAGATATAAAATGTGGGACATTTATGCAACCTGGAATATATTTCTCATAACATAAAATTTATTTTAGCTATATTTGCTAAATAAGTCACTATTTATGCCATTTTTACATTAAAATTTCAAAAATCATGTTAGAAAACTCACATTAGTCTCTAATTTTTCAGTCTAACAAAAAAACATTCATGTGACATCATACTAAAATTTTATGGTCAGATTCAAAGCGGCAGTTTTTTTAATCATTTGACCTTTATTTATTTCTTTTTATCATATAAAAATCATAAATCATACGAAATAAGTCTACTGCACACGAAATTTTACATTCAGTAAGTAAAATGCATGTGTGATATTGTGTAAACATTTCACGGCCAGAAGATAAGTCTAACTGTTTTTAGTATTTTAAACATCATTTTACTCATTAAAATGTAATAAAAAAAACACTAAAAATCATAATTGAGCAATATTAATTTCCATAAATCATCAAAATGACCTAAAATTATATTAGGACCAGAAAATATTGACATGCAAAACACTTTGTGATTTTATCTTATAAAACACAAATTTCTAGTTTTTTTAAGTTACATTAACTCAAAAAAAACTATAAATCGATTATGCATGCAACAATCAAGGCTCTGATACCACTTGAAAGTTTCTTAAACTTGATATTAGACATTTCTAATATTAAATCATTAATAGTTTACTCTTAAACTATGAGGAACTTATGCATGCATAACTAAAATGAAGATGAGAAGAAACTTTTCCTTACAATGATCTTAGATGATATGGGCACAAGATTTGGACACCTTCAAAACCTTGTTCTTGAGCTTATATGTTGAGGATGAACTCCCAAGTTTAGTAGAAATACTCCTCTTGATTGCACCCAAGACAATCCCTTAATACCAATAATATTTTTACTAGATAATATTATTAGTGACCTTAAATTGAAAATCTAATCCTAATAATATTACTACAATAGTAATATATATGAAGATCTAAGATTTTAAACAAAGTATTTCATAAACTCTTTTATGAGATATATTGTAGTGAGATAAAGAGATTTGCATAAGAATGATTTTTTATTTGGAAAAACGAGAACCTATTCTCATGGGGTTTGGGGTGGGTGATGGCCGGCACACACATGCCTTGGGCAGTCCCAAGCATGCTTCACTTTTGCTCTTATCAAAACATTAGCATAGGTCTAGGTAGTATTAGGTGTTATGATTGTGTTTTACAATTAAAACCAACAACCAATTAACACCCTAAAACTACCCACCATGACCGGCCCCCCCACCATAAAATGGAGTCCATTTTATCTTTTTAATTTTGTCATTTGTAATGTGGTATGTCATGTACCATGTCACATGTCATTAGCTAGGATAGATAAATATATATTTAACAAATTAAATATCATTTCACATTATGTAACAAAATAAATAATAATTGATAATTACATATATAAAATGAGTCACATTAAGTCCAGTTGATATAATCTACAACCCTTTGTAATTATAATCAACTAATTATTCTTATCTCAAATTGTTTCATAAACAATAATCAATTTTAGTAATATAACATTTTAATTACAAAATTGCATCTTATTTAATCTTATTATAATAAGACATAAAAAATTTTACTCACAAATAAAATTTGTTCAATTTAAGGATTTAATTAATCTGTATCGATATACAATTAATTAACTTTACAATTAAGGTAGTGGTCCTATAGGTGTGACCTTAAGGGACCAACTGATCACCACCGTCATACGACAGTAACGTCAAACTCTAGCAAGCCAATCGTTACCGATTAATGTTGACCAGTTGACTATAATATCTATCATCCCTTTGTATTCTTATTATTGAGATTTAATTATGTAATCTCAATATTGTTGAGGACACTTACTCCATTATTCGTCTAGGAATAATTATCGTGGTTATTTTGGAAGTGGTGTGGGTAGTCTTTTGTGTATTTGTGGGTGGTTGTGAGGTTGGAGCGGCTGTGAAGGCGCATTTAGTGATTCTCATCCCGACAATGACAACAATTCAAAACAAAGAAGAATTCCAAGTGCTCAAGAACAACAACAAAGCTCACTTACAACTCCAAATCTCCCTCAACATACCACATCTTCAACAAATTCAATCACAAGATCAATAAATCACCAACAAAACTCAAGAAACGATTATAATTCCTTCAAATTAAAGCTAGAATGAAAATTCAAGCATAAAATTAAAAGGAAAAGACAAAGTATGAAATTTTTACCCAAACGATGAGAAATTTGCCTCTTTATGATAAGTAATGATAATGTAATCTCCTTATTGCTGAAAATTGACCCAAATTCGACTTCTTCAACCCAAAATTTCAAAACATCCGAAATCCCTATTGCTAGGGTTTCAAAAATTCGAAAATTGCTACTAAACTTGAAGGAAAGCAATGGAAATGGGTTGTGTGAAAGATGAAACAAAGATTTGAACTAAGTAGGAACTAATTTGGTGTGAGGGAAGGGATTATCGATTGAGAACAAGTTCCGTCGGTTTTTAGCTGCTCTTTTTTTTTTTATGTTCTTTCCGCAGCAGTGAAGAAGAAAGAAGGGCACGACAGTATGGCCTCAAGTGCGGCCACGTGGGGCGGCTGTCAAAGCAGAAAAGACGCCCGCGTGGCTGGTCTAGTGAGCCGAGGGTGGCGGCAAGGAGGCTGTCACGGGGAAGCAAGAACCGTCTTTGCTTTACCTGTGTTTGCTTGTTTTCTATTTTTTTTTTTCCTACAAAAAAAAATAAGAACATATTAAATAAACTAAATAAATAATATGGAAATCAAACTATCTAAAGTTCAAATAAACAATAAAAGCAAATCGGGTTGCCTCCCGTAAAACGCCTTAACTATTGTCGTGGGTCGACATGGAAATAAGAAACTTAATCTTTATAAATTGGGTCGATAAAATTAACTTCCTCGACCGCTTCATTTTAAAATCCGCCATAATATGGTTTGAGACAGTGTCCATTCACTTTGAAAATCTTCTCCGTAGACGGACTAGGAATCTCCACCGCTCCATGTGGAAATACTTGAGTGACAATAAATGGACCAACCCATCTTGACCTTAGCTTACCCGGAAATAAGCAAAGATGGGAGATGTAAAGCAAAACCTTTTGACCAACGGAAAATGTCTTCCTAGCAAGCATCTTATCTTGCCAGGCCTTTGTTCGCTCGTTGAAAGTTGCCACATTTTCATACGACTTATTTCTAGTCTCCTCTAACTCTTGCAATTGCAACTTCCGGTACACACCCGACTCATCCATTCTCATGTTCAAAGCTTTCACCGCCCAAAAAGCTTTGTGCTCAAGCTCGACCGGAAGCTGACAAGACTTACCAAAAACCAACCAGTATGGTGACATGCCAATCAGAGTTTTATAGGCCGTTCTATAAGCCCATAATACATCATCTAACCTTCAGTTACAATCTTTCCGACTCGGATTCACCGTCTTCTCCAAGATTGATTTTACTTCTTTATTGGACACTTCCGCTTGGCCATTTGTTTGAGGATGGTAAGCGGTAGATACCTTGTGAGTGACACAATATTTCTTCAAAAGTGCTTCTACCGTCCTATTGCAAAAGTGTGTTCCTCTATCTCTTATCATTGCCCTTTGAATTCCGAACCTAGAAAAGATGTTAGACTTGAGAAATATGCAACAACTTTAGCATCGTTAGTCCTAGTGGGTTTAGCTTCCACCCACTTTGACACATAATCAACGGCAAGAAGTACATATAAGAAACCATGAGACATGGGAAACGGGCGCATAAAATCTATACCCCACACATCGAAAATTTCACAATAAAGCATAGGGGTTTGAGCCATCTCATTACGACGAGAAATGTTACCATTCCGTTGACAATTGTCACAAGTTTTGACAAAACCATGGGCATAGCAAAACAAGCTTGGCCAATAGAAGCCACAATCAAGCACTTTCTTTGCGGTCCTTCGAGCTCCAAAGTGTCCTCCACAAGCATAGGAATGACAAAAGGTTAGAATAGAGCTCATGTCATTTTCCGGAACATATCTCATCACCACTTGATTTGAGTAATGCTTCCATAAGTAAGGATCATCCCAAACATAGTATTTGGCATCACTCCGTATCTTCTCCTTTTCGGATTTGGAAAAACATGTAGGAAATTCATTGGAAACGAGAAAGTTAACAATGTTAGCATACCAAGGAGAAACGGAAATAAGGGCAAAGAGTGTTTCATCGGGAAATGTGCCTCGAATAGGCTCCTCAAGTTTCTCTACATTCACTAACCGACTTAAGTGGTCCGCAACCACATTTTCGGCTCCTTTCTTGTCCTTCACCTCTATGTCAAATTCACTTAGAAACAATACCCACAGAATAAGCCTTGGCTTAGCCTCTTTCTTTGTCATCAAGTGCCGAAGAGCGGCATGATCGGTGAAAACCACTACTTTAGTACCAAGTCGAAAGGACCTAAACTTCTCAAAAGTAAATCCCACCGCCAACATCTCCTTCTCGGTAGTAGAGTAGTTCTTATGAGCCTCATTTAGAGTCATAGAGGCATAGTAGATCACATGGGGCACTCTCCCAACTTGTTGACCCAAGACGACACCAACGGCGTGGTCACTAGCATCACACATAAGCTCAAATGGTAGAGACAAATTTGGAGCTTGTATGACTGAGGCCGACGTCAACTTCTCTTTTAGCTTGTCAAATGCCTCTTTACACGCTAAGTCAAACTCAAATTCTACCTCCTTTTGCAATAATTCGCACAATGGTGAAGCTACCTTGGAAAAGTCTTTGATAAACCGCCTATAAAACCTGCATGGCCAAGGAAAGAGCGAACTTCACGAACATTAGTAGGATAAGGAAGTGATTTAATAGTGTCAATTTTGGCTTTATAACCCTCAATACCTTTTTGATGAAACCACATGCCCAAGTACAATACCTTGCTCCACCATGAAATGACATTTTTCATAATTTAAGACAAGATTAGTATCAATGCATCTCTTAAGCACAAGAGACAAATGAGACAAACAATTATCAAAAGAATCACAATGCACGGTAAAGTCATCCATGAAAACTTCATTGAAACTCTCAAACATATTCAGAAAAAATATTAACCATGCATCTTTGAAAAGTTGCGGGAGCATTACATAACCCAAATGGCATGCGGCGATACGCAAAGGTGCCAGATGGACAAGTAAAGGTGGTTTTATCTTGATCTTTGGGAGCAATAACTTTTTGAAAATAGCCTGAATAGCCATCTAAAAAGCAATAATAAGGCTTACCGGCAAGTCTCTCAAGCATTTGATCAATAAAAGATAAGGGAAAGTGATCCTTCCTTGTCACCGCATTGAGTCTACGGTAGTCAATACAAACACGCCACCCATTTTGCACACGGGTGGGAACCAATTCTCCATGTTGATTTTCTACAACCGTCACTCCACTTTTCTTTGGCACCACTTTAGTGGGGCTCACCCACTTGCTATCGGATTTTGGGTATATTGATAAGGATAAAGTCGCGTCTCCTTAATCAAAGTAAACCTAAGTCACAACTAACTTATAGTCAGCGGTAAGCAAGGTATCGAATCCACAGGGAGGCGGTAGTATTCTAATCTGTTAAACTAGGTTTGTCTCTAAGTAACAATTCGGGGTTTGAGATTTGAGTTCTAAGCTAAAAGCAAATAATAACAATAAATAATAGCAATAACAATAACTACTAATAATAATAACAACTAATAATAAGCAATAACTAACTATAAGCAATAACAGACTAATAAGGTTGAAAACAATGAGATTAAAAGTTTAGGGTCTCAGGTTCACTAGGATTATTATTCAGGGATAAGGGAGTAATCAATTATCATGCAATAAAGTTATCTAAGGTCACAAGATCGGTCGATTCAATTATGCCCTTTAGATCTACAATTTAACATGCGATCGCTATCATTAAACGAGTTCTATTCAATTATCGTAGCCTATATTAGTCTTAACCCGGTCGGTGTCAATCCTAATTTGCGAGACTAGTTAATTAATCCTGGCCAGTAATCAAACAACTAGAATTAAAACGATAATCAAATGATAACCATGCAATTGCAATTCAATCAATTAATCTACCCCTTCTAACAATCCTAGATCCCCTTTCAACCCTAGAAAGGAATTTAGCTACTCATAACGATATAAACAACAACAATAATAATTAAAGCAAACATGATTAACAATAATGAAAGGATGAACAAAGAACAATTAAGAACAAGAAGGTAATTAAATAAATAACTAAGAAAGATTGAAGAATGCCGATTACAAGATGAACTAACGACAATCGTCTTTGATGAATAAAATCCGGAGGCAAAGTAAATTAAACTAGGGTTTCTGAATTAAAGCTTAAAAGTATTAAAAAGCCTAGAAAAGCATGTCTAATTAAGAAAGACGAGCTTTCTTTTTATAATACAAAAGATCCTACTAATTAGGTTAAAATTAAGGAAAACACGAAAAAGCGCCGAAATAATGACTTGCTCGATCGAGCAAGGGCCTTCTGCTCGATCGAGCAAGCCCTGACCACGACTCGGTCGAGCAGTGTTGTTCTGCTCGATCAAGCAGACCTTCATTTAGCTTTGTTTCTTCATTTTTCTTCCTTTCTTGTCTTTCATTCTCGATTCTTCTTGATTCTTCTCGATTCCCGTGCTTATCTATCCACGATCCACCTCCGCCATGCTCCATATCTACTCAAAAAGCTCCAAATGCATCCAATCTGCATTAAAACATAACAAAAGCAGGAGAATCGATATTCTAGCTAAAATAGCATAGAATAAGCTAGGAAAGACGGTAAATCGAGTTAAATGTGTCTAAGGGAGGCATAAAATATGTATATAAATAATGATCATCAAACTCCCCCAAACCAATCCTTTGCTTGTCCCAAAGCAAAGCACTCGACACATACAAAGACAAACATACAAATGGTGAATGAAAAACTCAAAGCTAATGTCAATGCACATACAAATCCCAAGCTATCCATATCTATAACAAAGTAATGACCAAGTTGTACCAATAAAACAAATTCAAAGGTACGGGAAAGTAGAAAACGCAGCTCATATCCAAGATTTTTCATGATACCGTAGTATAGACAAAACCAAATACCTTTCAATCTTGCAAGGCTCAATTTGTCGGATTCTCGCGGATTCACTCAAGCACTCATAAGTTTATGTAAAGGTGAGTTTTGTGAAGATTGAAAGAAATAGAAACACTCACTCAACTTATGAAACATGCATGCATTCTAATGTGATAATAATTTCCCCAACTAATACGCATTTGCTATAAAGCACATGAATCAGGACAAAAAGAAGGCTAATGGGTGAAGGTATAGAAATGGATTGTGCCAAGGCACGTATGGAAATATGGGGCTAAGACCGGTAGTCGCAGCGACACGCACCAAAACAAATCTACAAGACTAGCACAAACCAACACCAACTAGAGAAATCATCTTAAACTTTGACAATACAAGAGAGATATCGATATTGCTCTCTGAAAAATGGAGTAGACTCTAGTAAATTCCCTTTCATCTTCCCTTGAATAATTCAATGAAGCAACATATTTTTCCTTCTTTTTTTTCTTTTTCTCTTTTTCTTCTTTTTCTTTTTTTTTCAAATCAAATCGTTTTTTTCCTTTTCTTCATCATTTTTTTCTTTTGCTTCACAACTTTTCTCAACAAAGGGAATAAATGGCACAAATGCCAACATACATGCTACACCCAATTGATATTCTTTTTGAAATCCCGACCCAACCATAGTAGACAAGTAGATAAGAAAAACATGCAACTGCGACTGTCCCGATAAGGTAGGCAAATTCTAGGAATGTAGCTATTAGATAGGTTAATGAAACAGGCTACAAATGTTCAAAAGGGCTAAATATAAAAAACTCAATAATAAGGGTATAAAATCAAGTCTTTTTGGCTATGTGAGGCTTATTTGAACAAAAAGAACCAATTTTCATCATGCACTTATCAAACGAACGCGTATAGTATCAAGAAACGAATGTCACACTTATGCAATTTGATGCTACACATTCCACAAGGAGTACCACACTCAAGCCTAAAGACAATGAGACCAGTTTATTGATGTTCCTGGCCTAGGAAGCTCTAAAGACCTCAGAATTTTAAGTGGTTTACCAACAAAAATTGCCGAATCTAATTAGCATAAGGTATGTCAAAAACGGTCAAGACTTGTACTATGAGCTTTGTTTTCAAAAATAGTAAGTCAAAACAATGTACATGGATAACTTATTTGGGATTCAAATGCAGAAACAATGGAAATTATCATCATTGTAATTCAATTCACCAAGACTCGACCTAATAAAATAAAAAACATGTTTTTGGATTTTGTAAATTTTTCAATTTTTATGGATTTTTTTTTCTTTTTAAATAAACTAAACACACAACATGAATAAAGACTCTCCCCCAAACCTAAATGTCACAGTGTCCTCATTGTGACGCTAACAGCACAACATCACACAATCAACCAACAGCAGCAACCTAAAGAACACTACTAACAAAAGGGAAGGGGAAATAATTAAAAGAAAATACAATAAAAGAAAGTACAAGGATAAATAGTATCAGCTGTATAAACATAGCCTCCCCCAAACCAGCTGCAAAATGGGGGGTGTAGTGACCAGCTGTCACTACTGCTCATCAGTCGGGTTCAAATTCAGGTGTCGTTACCTTGGTAACCTTAGGGGGGTTACCCAAGCTAGACACCTTTGGTAACTTGCATTCCTCTCCCGGCAACAGTTTTTCTATCTCAACTATTGGCTTACTCCGTGAGCTTCCAGCTTCAGCAGTGCTGGAAATTAAGGCGATCTCCAGAGGATCCCTATCCAAACGCAAAGGGGGACAATCATCAATAGTTAAATCCACAATATCAACCCTATGACATGTCTCTTCTAGTAGGGGGTGTTTCATTGCCTTATCTAGGTTGAAAGTGATAGTGTCATCCCATACTGTTAGTGTAAGTCTCCCATTCTTGACATCTATAACCGCCCCCGCAGTATAGAGGAATGGTCGTCCCAAGATGATAGGAATTTGGGTGTCCTCGGCCATATCTAAGACAACAAAGTCAACTGGTATGAAAAACTTCCCTACTCTAACCGGTACGTCTTCTAAAATCCCCAAAGGGTGTTTAATAGAACGGTCGGCCATTTGTAAGGTCATGTTTGTAACAGTAAGTTGACCCATATTTAACTTTTTGCATATAAAATATGGCATAACACTAACACTAGCCCCTAAGTCACAAAGGGCTTTATCTATAGCTAAGCAACCTATATTACAAGGAATAGAAAAACTCCCTGGATCCTTTAGCTTAGGTGGTGATCTTGATTGCAACACAGCACTGCATTCCTCAGTAAATGCAACCGTCTCCACTTCATTAAAGGACCGCTTCCTTGTCAATATATCCTTTAGAAACTTTGCATAGGCCGGCACTTGAGTAATCAACTCGGTAAAAGGTACACTCACTTGCAAATTCTTGACCACCTCCATAAACCTCCCAAAACGTTTATCGAGCTTCGATTTATGTTGGCGGTGAGGAAAAGGAAGTTTAAATACAATGGGCTCGGCTTCTTTGGCTTTGGAAGATGAATTAGAAGGCTTTTCATCCTAATCAGGGGTTGCTCGATTGAGCAGAGGGGTTGTTCGATCGAGTTTTGTTGTACTGTAACTTTCAGAAACTTCTCGACAAGGATTTTGGCAAATTTTCTGGGTTGCTCGATCGAGCAAGGGGTTCTGCTCGATCGAGCAACCTCTTTTTCAGCCTCTTTTTCGCTTTTTTTCAAACTTTGATCAGCAACTTCCAATCTTTCATTGGTTGCATCCCTTATCATTTCAGGGCCTTTGTAATGGGTTCCACTCCTCAAGGTGATAGCATTGGCTTGTTCATGTGGAGGGTGTTCTTGAGGAGGAAGATTTCCTGGTTGTTTATGTGGATTTTGAATTGCCAATTGGGCAATTTGAGTGTCAACCATCTTATTATGAGCTATCAACTGTGATATCTGAGCATCTTGCTTTTGTTGTATCATAAGACTCTGCTGCAACATGGCTTTCAATTCCGCCATATCATTACTTGGAGGTGGTGGAGGTGGAGGTTGTTGAAAGTTTTGGCCACCTTGATTGGAACGATTATAATTACCTTGGAAATTGCGATTCTGAGGAATCACATAAGAGGAACCTTGTTGCTGATGTGGCGGTGGAGTAGAATTAAGAACATTTTGACTTCTGTAGGAGAGATTGGGATGCTCTTTTGTCCTTTCATTGTAAAAGTTGGAGTAAGGTGTACCTTGCTTAAAAGATTGAAAGGCAAGGACTTGCTCAACCGTACTCATACATTCCACTGCAGTATGCCCCATAGTACCACATCTTTCACAGGTTGGCTCTTGTTGAATCATGGCATGAACCGTTTGCTTATTTTCCAACGACTTTGAAGTTTGTAACTCAGCAATTTTGGCAGTTAATGCCTCCAACTGAGCTGCAACTGCAGTATCCGTACCTCCTCTCCTCACATTACCCCTAGGAATCCCATACTCAGCAGTGTGAGTAGCCATCTCATCAATTAGCTTCCAAGCATTGCCATCAGTAGTGTTATTTTGGAATCTCCCATTGGCAGCAGAATCGAGCAATGTCCTCTGATCGTCATATAACCCATTATAAAATTGGTTGCATAAGAACCAAGTATCAAAACCATGATGTGGAACAGACTTGACAAGCTTTTTGAAGCGAACCCAGGCTTCATTAAAGTTCTCTTGGGGACCTTGTTTGAAACTTGTGATTTGACTTCTAATGGCATTGGTTTTCTGTGGCGGAAAATATCTTTTGTAGAATGCAAGAGCCAAAGAATTCCAATCGGTGATGCCAAGTGCAGCCATATCTAACTCACTCAACCAATCCTCTGCCCCGTCTCGTAATGAAAAGGGAAATAACACCAACTTGATCTGATCTTGTGTCACCCCACCCGTCAAAGGAATAGAGCAACAATAGTTAGTGAATTTCTCCATATGCTTAGCGGGATCCTCAGTACGGCTTCCTCCAAACATGTTTCGCTCCACCAAAGAGATATAAGATGGACGAATCTCAAAAGTACTATTACCCGTAGTAGGGAGTTGAAATCCCTTGGGAATAGATGCAACAGTAGGCTCCGAGTGGCTAGCTAGAGTAGGCATGGTTGTAGTAGGTGCAGAAATAGGTGTATCCTCTTCTAAGGACGGTTTTTCTGCGACGAATTCGGCGTAAACTGTTTCAAGCGTACTCAAGTCTTCCGCTTCTTGAATTTCCTTCCAAACGTTTCGTCTAGACCGGAGAGTCTTCTCTGGTTCGGAATCGTAGGGCACGAGAACGGACCTAGAACACCTGGGCATAAACAAAAACTAAAGAAAAGGATGAGAACGGTCTCAAGGAACTTAGGTTCCCTGAGACGAAAAAGACAAACTAAGTAGAAACAAACAGAAAACGGTTGCCTCCCCGGCAACGGCGCCAAATTTGATAAGGATAAAGTCGCGTCTCCTTAATCAAAGTAAACCTAAATCACTACTAACTAATAGTCAGCGGTAAGTAAGGTATCGAATCCACAGGGAGGCGGTAGTAATCTAATCTATTAAACTAGATTTGTCTCTAAAGTAACAATTTGAGGTTTTGATTTTGAGTTCTAAACTAAAAGCAATCAATAATAATAACTAATAGCAAACAATAACAACTAATAGTAATAACAACTAATAATAAGCAATAACAACTAATAATAAAAGGTTAAAAAACAATAAGATTAAAAGTCTAGGGTCTCAGGTTCACTAGAATTATTGTTCAGGGGTAAGGATGTAATCAACTATCATGCAATAAAGTTATCTAAGGTCACAAGATTGGTCGATTCAATTATGCCCTTTAGATCTACAATTTAACATGCGATCGCTATCATTAAACGAGTTCTATTCAATTATCGTAGCCTATCTTAGTCTTAACCCGGTCGGTGTCAATCCTAATTTGCAAGACTAGTTAATTAATCCTGGCCAGTAATCAAACAACTAGAATTAAAACGATAATCAAACGATAACCATGCAAATGCAATTCAATTAATTAATCGACCCCTTCTAACAATCCTAGATCCCCTTTCAACCCTAGAAAGGAATTTAGCTACTCATAACGATATAAACAACAACAATAATAATTAAAATAAACATGATTAACAATAATGAAAGGATGAACGAAAAATAGTTAAAGAACAAGAAGACAATTAAATTAATAACTAAGAAAGATTGAAGAATACCGATTACAAGATGAACTAAAGACAATCGTCTTTGATGAAATAAATCCGGAGGCAAGCGAACTAAATTAGGGTTTCTGAATTAAAGCTTAAAAGTATTAAAAAGCATAAGAAAGTATATGAAAGCATATCTAATTAACAAAGACGAGCTTTCTTTTTATAATACAAAAGATCCTACTAATTAGGTTAAACTTTAAGGAAAATAATAGAAATCCGCCAAAATAAGGCTTGCTCGATCGAGCAAGGGCCTTCTGCTCGATCGAGCAGCCATGATATCGACTCGATCGAGCAACATGACTCTGCTCGATCGAGCAACTCTCATTTAAGCTTCGTTTCTTCATTTTTCTTCCTTTATTCTTGTCTTTCATTCTCGATTCTTCTTGATTCTTCTCGATTCCCGTGCTTATCTTTCCACGATCCACCTCCGCCATGCTCCATATCTACTCAAAAAGCTCCAAATGCATCCAATCTGCATTAAAACATAACAAAAGCGGCAGAATCCATATTCTAGCTAAAATAGCATAGAATAAGCTAGGAAAGACGGTAAATCGAGTTAAATGTGTCTAAGGGAGGCATAAAATATGTATATAAATAATGATCATCATATATCATACCCACTTGCAAAAGCTTTAAGATCTCTTTCTTCACCACCTCCATCATAGGTGGATTCAATCGCCTTTGTGGTTTCCTTACCGGCTTGGCACCCTCTTCCAAGAATATATGGTGCATACAAGTGGTTGGACTAATACCCTTGATATTGGCAATAGTCCATCCAATTGCAAGCTTATTCTCCCTAAGAACTTCAACTAACTTCATCTCTTGCTCCTTGGTAAGCTTGGTAGAAATGATCACTGATAAAGTTTCTTCATCACCTAGAAAAACATACTTCAAATGGGAAGGTAACTGTTTCAACTCAACCACGGGTGCCTGCAAAACCGATGGCAACAATTTCTCACTAGGCAAAGTTAGAGTTAGTGGTTTCCTTTCCCTCTTGGCTAAAGAAGCCACCACTTCCTTTAAATCATGAGATACAGAAAAACCTAAATCATCACAAGACAAGCTATTATCAATAGCTACGAGCAAGTCATCTCCTCCATTCACATTGAACACATCCTCCACTAAAGGCTCCAAAATATCAATCATGAAATAAGAATGATCATCACGAGGATATTTCATAGAATCATAGATATTAAAATTAACCACTTCACCATCAACTTCCATAGTAAGAGAGCCATTAGACACATTAATTTTAGTACTTGCGGTTCTCAAGAATGGCCTACCTACAAGAATAGAAACCACTTGTGAATCATGTTCCATTTCAAGTACATAAAAATCAGCGGGAAAAGTTCATTTATCTACCATTACAAGTACATTCTCAACCGCCCCCTTGGATAAGCATTTGAACGATCGGCCAATTGAATTACCACCCCTGTTTTAACTAATGGCCCCAATTTCAATGACTTGTATAAAGAATAAGGGAGAACATTAATTGAAGCATTTAATCCAAGCATAGCATTAGGGATAATGATGTCTCCTAAGGTACAAGGCACGGTAAACATACCCGGGTCACTACACTTAGGTGGCAACCTATGTTGAAACAAGGCCGACACATGTTCATTAACTTTATCTTTTTGGACATTCTTCAATTTTTGATTTCTTTTTATGGTACACAATTCCTTAAGAAACTTAGCATACCTAGGCACACTTTTCAATAAATAAAATAGAGGGATATTTACCTCGCATTTACGGAAGGTCTCATAGACATCCTTGTCTTGTGTAGGCCAAATTTTCCTCTTGAGTGCCTCGAGAAAAGGTGGAGCATCCACATGCGTATGTGTAAAAACCGGTGGTACTTCCTCTTCTCAAACCAACGGTGAGGTGACGATAGGCTCAACCACCAACTCCTCCTCCTCCTCTTGCTCAATTATCTCACAAATCTTTGCTTTTGGCCCTTGCAACTCCTTTCCACTCCTAAAAGTAATAGCTCTTGCATTAGGCTTAGGACTTGGAATAGTTTGGGAAGGTAGCTTACCGGAATCTCTAGCTTCAAGTCTCCTAAAGGCACTAGACATTTCCCCAAATTGGTTTTCCAAGTTTTGAATGCTAGCCTTTGTCTCTTGTTGACATTGCACTTGATTAGCTTTCATAGTGGCCACATTAGAAGTGAGAGCCCGAATCATTTCCTCCGTAGACATGGATGGAGTGGAGGTTTGACCTTGATAGGAGAATGAATTCGAACCTTGTTGTCTTGGAACGCACCTTGGTTTAGATTGACCAAATTGTTGTCCAAATGATGTGCCTTGATATTGTTGGCCTTGTAGTTGCAAACCGCCTTGTGGATTCCCATATTGGAAACCGGGATGGTCTCTCCGCATAGGATTATAGTAAGCGGCCTTGACCTCTTTGGTCTCCTCTTGGAGATGTGGGCACCGATTGATGATATGCACATTGGACGAGCAAATACCACAAGCTTTCACTTGTTGCTTGTTTCCAATGATCATCTCCCTCATTAAGGAAGCCAAATCTTCCACCTTGCTCTCCAATGATGGGTTGGAGCTAGAACTTGCCATGCTAACTCTTCTTGTTTTGGATCCCACACTAAATCGGTGTGAGCTAGAAGCAAGCTCACTCAACAATGCATTAGCCTCATCCGGATTCTTGTTGAGTATTCCACCACCACTAGCACCATGAACCATCCTAGCATCTTCCGGCAATAATCCTCCAAAAAAGTAGAGGATGAAATCTTGGTCAATATACCCATGGTATGGGCATCGTGCACATAACTTCAAGAATCGCTCCCAATAAGCATAAAGTGTTTCATCATCTTTTTGCTCCACATTTGAGATCTCATTCTTAAGATGAGAAGATTTGGAGGCGGAAAAATACTTTTTAATAAACACCTTCTTCATTTCGGCCCAAGTAGTGATACTACCTGGTGGAAGGTAGTACAACCAATCATTAACATAATCCTTTAGTGAAAAAGGAAATGCCTTCAACTTGATTTGCTCTTCGGTGACACTATTCCGTTTCATGCTAGTGCATACCACATGAAATGCTGATAAATGTTTGTTTGGATCCTCACCACTTAACCCATGGAATGAGGGTAATAATTAGATCAAACCCGACTTCAATTCAAATGTCATACCTTCATCCAAGTCCGGAAATGTGATGCATAAAGGTTGTTGAATAAGATCGGGAGCGGTGAGCTCCTTCAAGGTCGTAGTTTCTCTTGCCATGTTGTTCTTTTCTTTCTCCTCTTTCTTGTCTCGCTTGTCGAATTGAAACTTTCTACTTATCTCCCTTCTAATCTGAAAAAGGGTTTTCTGCAATTCTGGATCAAAATCTAACAACTTATTGTTAGTAGAACGGGTGTCCGGCATAAACCCAAACACCAAAACAAAACTAAAAATAAATAAGCAATTGCAAAAATAAACTAACAATAGCCTTCCCCGGCAACGGTGCCAATATTTGGTTAGACTTGTCGCGAGTCTCTAAATTAGTATTTTTAACTACTACTAACTCTAACAATAGCAAGGGTAAATAGGGGTCGATCCCGCAAGGAAGGTCTATGTTAAACGCGTGTTATGTAAATAGTTCTAAGGTAACCAATTTGGGGGGGTATTTGTACTTAATACTCTAAGTTTAACAAACTAAATTATTAAAAGATTGTAGTTAAATAAAATTCCAAAACGATCTTGGGTCTTACAATTTCAACAAATGAGATAGGTTTGATCGTTGACTCTTTTAGATTCTAATTACTCTTAAATACTTTGTTAGGAAAACATATGTTTCTACTTCTCCTTACTTTTTAATTATTCACTGCGAAAAGCGCACATAAACAACCCTTATGTGATGATAATCTAGTCCAAGCGTATCTAAATTCAATCATACCATAGGTTATAATTAGAGAAGTCAACAAAGATGAACAAATGCATACACAAGCGGTTCTACACTTTAATTCATATGATGAATATTCCCCTACAATTCAACAACAATGAAAAGCATACAAATTTATGAGCTATAATTGCTACCAATGTCTAGGCAAGTGAACAAAAGATTCAAATTCCTAAACTAGCAATAGATTAAAGATAAGACAAACTGGGAGATCAAACTAGCAAGAACTATCAATAATCATAATAGTAAATTGAGAATATAAATCAATATTTAAGAGGTAAAAATATAGAGTAAATAGTCTTACAAAATACTAATTCATTTGCTTCAATTGCTTAACCCAAGATAAAGAAGTTAGCTTTCCATACAAAAAGTATTCACTAAAGCAAACTAGGAATTATTTTGTGTTTTATAATGATTAAAAGCTGGAAGAAGATATATCTAATTTGATCAACAACCCCTCCTTTTATAAGTCTTCAAAGAGCATCTTCATAAATCCTATTAAAGCCTCATTAAACCTCATAAAGTGTGAGCATAATTGCCAAATTAAAGAAGAATTAGAAGAGTCGTCGGAATCCAATGCTGAGCCTCTCCACGAGGCTAGGTAGTCTGTATAGGCTGTCGCGCCACGCGGCTAGCTGCTCCTTGCGACTTCTATTTTCCCCTTTGTTGCTTCCTCTTCTTCCTTACTTCCGCGCTTTAACTCATTGTTTTGGACTTTGACTTGTCTTCAAACTTGACCTCCTAATGACTTCTTTAGCCCAATATCTTCTAAAGAAACCCTTTCCATTCATTAAAATACATTCATCCAAATAACCTATAAAAGCACATAAGTCCACCACAAAATCAATATCAAAGAAATATGCAATAAAATCCCCAAATATGCTTCTTAACCTAACATTTAATCATCAAAATAACCTTATTAACCCCTACTAAACTAGACTAATCTGCACGAAATGAGCTTACTTTGTGAGCTAAGTCACGACCGTGACATGGGAGTCACGACCGCGACTCAGCTTGTCACGCCCGCGACTTGAGGTTTCACGCCCGGCCACCCGCGACTTAGCAGGCATAAGCAGGCTCAATTATATGAGCTTCGTCACGGCCGAGAGGCCTATGTCACGGTCAAGACATTGCTTGTCACTCCTGATACATTGCTTGTGACGCCCGAGACAGTGTCTTTCCTCTTTTGCTCGCGCTAGTGACTTCAACACATCTTCTCCATTCTTCTTAGTTCGGCTTGCCCTGACTCGAAATGGCTTTGGCACGCCAAGTAGAGCCTCCAAGATAGATAGGTAGGACCGTCTAGGGTATGTAGTGGGCCCTCTGTATGGCTTATCATATTCTTGGTCACGCAAAACGTGGTAGAAACCGTCTCAAGTCACGGTTTACCTACAAAACCAAGATAAAAGCCGGAAAAATGCTCGAGGAAGATAAAACATACAAAATCGCTCTTAGGAACCGTCCAAGGCAATCAAAATGGGGTAATTAAAGACGGAAAATAGGGTGAATTGACACTATATCACTTGTTATTGTGACAACTTTTCTTGTTGGTCGCTCTGCCAAGATTGGTATACTTATTCTCTGTACACCTCTGTCGTTGGCCGCCCTGCTGGATTTGGGCTACTTGGCTTTTTTTTTTACCGAGTCTTGGATGTGTGCACGCCTAGCCACATATCGAATCGAGTACACGCCTTGTCCCGAGAGTCTGGCCAGATTTAGACTAAGACCGTATTATTATCGTAGTCCTACTAGAAGGATTAGAGTCTAGAGTCGTCTTGTATGTTATATGCAGATGCTAGTGCATTTCAATTACCGTGAGAGTGTGTTTGCCTTACATATTGGACTATGACATTGTGATGATTGATTGCAAATGCTTGTATTGGATGGTTTCCTGTCTCTAACCTTCTCAAGTATATGATTGCTAAGGGTGAGATGTAAGCCACTAGTAATCATATATTTGCCAAGGTGCGTCTTTCCTTGGTGATAGATATATGATGATGATATTATTGATACTCACTTGTTTATATCTCTAATAGATAATGTTAGCTATGTATTAGGCATGATACTTGTATATATGTATGATGATGTATGTTTATATGCTTTAGTTATGTTCGTTTTAATGTGATATGGTTAGGTGACCCCGAGGTACTCCCCACTGACTGTGGCATTCATGTTTCATGAATAAACATATACTAGTTGGTGCGTTTTTTAGGTGGAGACCGTGTGAGCTAGCGGGCATTGACTTTCGACGTTTTACCTTGCACAGACTCTAGTTTTTTAGAGTTAAATTTGTTTTGAGAGACTATCTCTCCCCATTGTGACTACTTTATTTATTGTTGGTTTTCTTGACAATTCCTCGTACTATTTCTTTCATGTAAAAGTTGTAAAAAATCCCGTATTTCCGCTACTACTTTACATGATATGCTTGATTTACGTTCCGCGTTTTCGAGGGTAGTCACAATGCCTTGTTGTAAGTTGAAGGGACGGAGCATGCCCCGTTAATTGCCTTGTATCGGTTATTTTATTAGCGTAGTTTGAATCAAGCTCATGGCTTTGTTCATTCTTACTCCAGATGAGTAAGGATTTGGTTTGGGGAGATTTGAAATAGTGTCATTTCACCCTATTTTTCCACCCTATTTTGTATGCATTATCTTCCTCTAGCATTTTTCTCGATTTTACCTTGATTTTGTAGGTAAATCGTCACTTGATGTGGTTTCTACCTCGTTTTGTGTGGCCGAGAGGATGATAAGCTACATGGAGGTCCCACGGAGCCTAGACGGTCCCACCCACCTTTGAGGCCTCTACTTGGCATGCCAAAGCCATCCCGAGTCAAGGCAAGCCACATCGAGAAGAGTGAAGGAGACTTACTAGTTTCCCTCTAGTGAAACTTTGGTCACTAGAGGGAAATAAGTATCTCCCATTCTAACAATGTCGTCACG
The DNA here is from genome assembly GCA_022085475.1 of Heliosperma pusillum. NCBI lineage: Eukaryota > Viridiplantae > Streptophyta > Magnoliopsida > Caryophyllales > Caryophyllaceae > Heliosperma > Heliosperma pusillum. The sequence continues at coordinate 6,344 of JAIUZE010070637.1, read as the reverse complement.
ATAGTGACATAGCCGTCATGCTAGTGACACAGCCCGACACGACCGTGACACCCTTGTCACGGTCGTGACAAGGGTCGAATTTCTGCTTTCACGAACGTGACTCGCCTGTCACACTCGAGACTCCACCAGTTGCATTCTTAGGACCGTCTCGCTCTTTCGTAAACTTATATATATACCCCCTCTTGTGTAATAGAAGAGACAAAACCCTAGACTTATATTAGAAATATTAGATTGGAATAGTCATTTATGTAGTTTAATCGTCCTTCAAATTACTCTTTAATTAGTTTTAGATCTAGTCTTGTAATTGAATTTTATGTTTTTGTACTAGAAGATTGGTAACAAAGTCTTCTCCTTTATTCAAGATTTCTTCTTTTATTATTCACCTTTTTACCTTAATTTGTTGGTATACAATCTTAATCGCTTTTTATTTACTTGTTAATCTTTGTATTTCTCATTTCATTACTTGTTTTGTTTTCTTTACATTATTATGTCTTGTATTCATTTTGTTTAGGGCTGCGAAACATCGTCGACGTTTTTTTCAAAAAAACATACCACACTACCCTTTTCCTGTACTTTCTCTTTCTATCATTTCTTCTTCTTCTTCTTCTTCTTCTTCTTCTCTCACCTTTTATACAATCACCCAACAACATAAAAAAACTTCAACAAAAAATAGAAACACGGTTTCAAGTAAAAATTCAACGGTAAAAATTCAACGGTAATCAATGAGGACCAACGATTCATCGGAACGTTATGCAAACTCTTTAATGTAAATTTTTTTTTCTTCCTTAAGTTTTCTACAAATTATATGTTGATTAAAACAAGTATGCCTTACTTTGTGTCTCTTCCGTTACGATCTTATGCCATTTTATGATTCTTGAACAATGATTTTAAGACGATTTATAGGTTGAATGTCGATTTTATGATTATTGAACATTGATTTTAGGACAAGTTAGGGTAGAAACATCCAAACTAGACTTTGAAATAGGGGGTCAACGTCCAGTTTAGACGTTGAGTACTATAGGTAACGTCCAAACAGGACGTTGAGACCCAATATCAAGGTCCAGCTTGGAAGTTGCCTATAGTACCCAGCGTCCAAAGTGGACGTTGAAACCCTATGTCAACGTTTTGTTTGAACGATTTTTTAGTGTTTTCGTGTAATTTCTCATGTTTTCGCATGTTTTATGTAAGTTTAAATGTAATTTCCGCTTGTTTTGCACGTAATATTAATTAAAAATTAATATAAACAGGGTTCATTTGAGGAATTTGTCGATGACGGGGTCGATTTGAACCCTTTATTTGTGACGAATCTAAGCTTTGATACTCGTGACAAAGCGTTCGATTGGGCCCAAAAGATAGCGTTTGATAATGGGTTTGCATTGGTGAAAGCCACTAATGGAGCAAAACACCGTAGCCAGCCCGGCTTTTTGTCTTCATACTTGCGTTGTTCAAGGTACGGGAGGCCCCCGGGAGAGTATGATATCGATAATCCTAGGAAAAAGTCCGGTTCAACTAAATGTGAATGCAAATTTCGTATTTGAGCCGTACAAAACAAGTTTCGGGGTTTCGATGGTAAATACTTGATACTTTGGAACATTTTGACCGCGGATGGTTATGGGAAGCAAAACCACAAATTGGCAAAGTACAAGGATGGGCATAGGCATTTTGCGGGTTTAAATGAAGAGGAGAAAGATTATGTGAAACAACAACTCTGGGCCTCGATTCCCCCGAGAGATATTAAAAAAGGTCTTCATCAAAAAACCCCATAAAAACCTCAACCCTCAAGCATCCAAATATATAGCGAGACAACCAAGCTTAGGCGTGAAATGATAGAGAATCAAAATCCCGCTCAACAAATGTTGTCTCTAGCTGTATAAGCAAAGTATGTGCAATGGCATGAGAAGAGTCCCGAGACATGTGAGCTTACTCATGTTTTCATGTCTCATCCGCAAGCCGTGAAGTTGTTCCGTACCTATCTACATTTTGTGCTTATTGATTCGACGTACAAGACCAATGTGTACAAGATGACACTCGTTGAGCTTGTTGGTGTCACACCATGTGGATCTTCGTTCTTCATTTCTTGTGTGTTGATTCCTTCTGAGTCGGAAGATGGGTACAAATGGTTATTAAAGAAGTTGGGTATGCTTCTTCAGTTCACCGAAGCATATATTTCGGCCTTTGTCACTGATCGGGAGTTGGGTTTGATCGCCGCTCTACGGTCCGTCTATCCTCGTACACCTCACTTGGTGTGTCATTGGCACTTGAACCGTGCTGTTGAGAGCTGAGAGCAAAGCACAATCGTGGTCAAAGAATGAGTGGCGCACAAAACATATTATGTGCAATGAAGAGCACGGTTGGAATATAGCGATAAATGCTACTACCAAGGAAGATTTTCAGTTGCGTTGGGCCGCCTTTTGTACCAATTGGAAGGTAGTGGTGACTTATGCGGCGAAAAAATGGGGCCTGTACTCAACAGGGTTTGTATTATGCTACACAAACCGGTATTTCCATCTTGGAAACACGGCTACTTCCCGGGTAGAGTCCTTCCATTCTTTTTTGAAGGCTTGGTTGAAAAGCTCTAGCCTTACCCTTGATACCATGTGGTCCCGTATTCATTCTATGTTTGAAGGACAACACTCCAAAATAAGAAGAGAGCTCAAGGAGTCAAGACGTAAACCTCGTATTACTTCTCATTTGTTTTCTTTGTTGAAAGGAAAAGTGTCCTTAAAGACTATCGAGATTATGGAAAATGAAACTAATAGGGGACTTAAGTTAGGGATCGGGTTGGTAAATGTATGCGGTTGTGCTTGCTTGGTTTGAAAAACAATGGTGAGAGAGTTCACCTTGATCAAGTTCATTCATTTTGGAGGACATTGGAGTATGGCAATGATGACACAATGCCGAAAAACGATAATGATACCTTTGAAGAGCTTGTCGATGAAATGAGGAGTAGTGATCCGGCAAGTAAGAGATCTTTCATTAATAAAATGCGCACCTTTCTTCATCCGGAAGACGAGTACGTATTGCCACCCCCTATTAGAGAAAATATCAAAGGTCGACCAAGAGGATCTACTACTAGGAACAAGTCGTTTTTCGAACATGTAAAGAGGAAGTTTAGGACACCTACTTCAGATGGATTGACGACCGCTCAACAAACATTAGTTGGTGATTTTGATGAGGAGAGGGTCGGTGCACCTTTGGAATTGGCCTACACTAAGGGTCCTTTGTCACGCTGTAATAAAAGATGTGGGGTCCCGGAGGAGATGTGGAGTTTTTTTTATGTTTGGCTGGATGTTGGTGACGATGGTCATTGTGGTTTTCGAGTATTGTCTCATGCTGCCCGGGGTCGAGAAACTGACTATCTAGTGATGCGAGAATGGTGTGCTCGAGAGATTAGGGGTTTTTGAGGTTTACAAGGATTATTTTGATGCGGCCTACGTGACAGATAATGGTTTTACTAGGTTTGACAACACTTTGAGGTGCATTAATTTTTTCAACACCACCGGTTGTGGACAAGAATATTGGATGCATGAGGTTGATTTGTATGTTTTCGTATCCTTGTTTAACTAGACAATTTGTGTCATAGGTAAGACCCCACAAAGTCCGGCTACATGGCAATGTAGTACATTTTTGCTTTTAAGGAGTTGTCCTCAAAGTCCGGTGCCATGTGGTGTTTTGTGGATTTTAAATCACCACCATCATTGGATGCGCTTACATTGTAGTGAACCACCTCAAGAAGTTCCAATGCCTCCAATAGACATGACTTGGGCGGGGTATAGAGAACAAAATGTTGCACACTATGAAGATTTGTACAAGACAAATTTCGAAAACTGGCATACGTGTATGGGAACGATACCTAGAGTGCGTCACACAAGAAGGGATAAGTCTTGAATGATGTACTTGTGTATTGGATGGATATTTATGTATTGTTTTTTCTTCTTTTATCTCAATTTATTTTTAATTAAATATAATTGACGTTGACAACACTCGAATAAAGCTGACGAAAATTATATACAATATATAAAACTGGGGAAATTAAAGTGGACGGAAATTAAAGCTGGCAGAAATTAAAGCCAATACATAAAGCTGGCAACTATTGACTTATACTAGACTGAAAATTACTAGAGTAGCTTCATAATACCACCATTAAGATAATCGTACCACCAATACACTAATCAGTGGAATAATCTTCAGATGATTATTCCTTTGCCTTCCATAACTTCTCCTCCTGGTAACCGGTATAAATGTGGTATATCCAAATTTCCTCAAGCGGGCCATGGAATATCTGACCACCACCCCGGTAACCTTCCATCAGCTGATATAGTGTCATGTGAGTGATGATGGTTTCACATCTTTTGAACAACTCAATCACCTCCGTCTCGATCCTCTTTAGCTCATCCCTTTTCAAAAGGAGCGATTCTGAAGACCAAATGAAAATGATAACAAATGACGACACATGATAAAAAATGAAAATGATAACAAATGAAAATGATAAGAAATGACGATTATAACAAATGAAAATTATTAATTTTACCTTTTGTTATATTAATTTCAGCAATATGAGGGTTATTTCTCTTATAGAGAGTATCCATCATTTATGGTAGTGATACGAGATTAGGTTCATATCGATTCATGAAATCTCAAATGATATTATTATTAAACATGTGACACCCTCAAATTTGCGGAAAGAAAAAAAAAATTATTTAAATACATAAAAGATATGAGAATACATAACGAAGGTGTCATAAATAAAAAGGGTCATTACAAAACGGAAATAATATTATACAAAAGAAATATACAAGACGGGAGACATATCTCCCGTATAAATACGGAAATAAAAGAGGGTATAAATAATATACAATCTAAGAACCGAATATAGGTCCAGGTAAATACTTCGCTCGCTAGCTCGTCAATGTACCCAATGTATGCATCACAAACCTGCCAACCGCATTAAATATAAACACGGAAGCCACAGTCAGTGGAGTAACTCCGAGTTCTCCCAGCCACGAAATGTCGAGTTTAATAAAACATGAATAACATAAAAGCAATGTATATGAAAAATACAAAACTTAAACAATATGATATGCTTTTCATGTTATGAAACAGATAACTAACAAATAACCTAGCATGTGAAAGCTATCATGTGAAACCGATAATTAACTATAACTCGAGGTAGGGAAGCTGGTATGCTAGCTCAGAGGTTCCTCTCAGAAACATGGCCGTGATACACTCAAACCCAAATCAACACGTAATCATGTGAATCAGTTAACAACCAGTAATCCAAACTCTATCAACCTTATCCGGATTGCATCTCACCTTCTAAGATTCATAGAATCATAACAACATGAAAGACAAATACTTCTACAAACAGGGATAAGTTCTTAGAACCGTCAATAGTCGACTTCTGTAACTCGAGCCTATACCACAAGGTAGGACAACATCCTAGTCCTAGACTGATCAGACCTAGCGACAACAGCTATTCCATTCCCCGTCTCATGACATAACCGTACACGAGAAACTCTACTAGGCGACCCCTTAAGCAGAGATGGCTAGTACTTAAGCTGGCTCCGTTCCCAAAGTGGATAAGGCAGCCATGCCCCGACTTGGATATAAACCCACCAAGCCGAGACACAAAAGCTATCAAGCGATAAACTCCGTATGCTCGTTAAAGATAGTACGGCCTATCAATGTCGTGGTCCAAGCTACTCATTTAGAATTAGCATGGTCAAGACGCCATATACGCATAATTCTCTATGGGTACTTAGTCAACACGACACCAACCATATAATAAAACAGTCACGGGAAAAACATCCTATCATGTGACTAATTGCATAACAATAATAATCAAATATCATATCGCCTCATATCTACTAAGGCTAATTCATAATTAAATACAACCTCACTTGAAGACAAATCCCCGACCCGAGTCCGCGACGGGTCATCAGTCAAATCGGGGCTGACTAGATCTTAGTTTGACCAAACCCGTTGGATCAAACCGGCTAGAAACAGAGTCTTTATCACATAGACATAAAATCAACATATTCATTAAATGTTATTTTATTAAAACTTCTAACATGTGACTATTCTATCATTACCAAAAACCCGTTTGACTTAAAGGATATCAAATTAAACTACGGTCTCGTATTATAATTTCTAACATGTGAGCAATAATAATTTTATGAAAAACCTTTTAATTAAATATTTTACTTATTAACATTTCTCACTTGCTAAATATTACAAAACACGATAAAATAACAATAACTCAAAAACCGTCACAAGTCCATGGAAGGGGACCCACGAACTATTTTGGGCCGAGCATAACCGGGCCTGGACTGGCCCCACGGGCC